>JAOVVF010053188.1:0-17370 GCA_028565595.1 Duopalatinus emarginatus
CACTTGCTAGTTCTGTCCCCGAAGCCTGCGAACCTCCGCCTGAGCGGCTCAGAAAAGAAAAGGAAAAAGAAAGAGAAAAGGGGAAGAGAGAGAGAGAGAGAGAGAGATCGCAGCACAGGCTAATTCAGGGTCAGGTCTAATAATTACCGTCTCAACATTTATTTATTTATTTATGCAGCACATGTCAGAGTGTTTTCTGGAATTTTCTTTCAGACACAAAAAGAACAGAGCAAAGTCCGTCTGGCGAACGTGTACATTTTTTTTTCTTTGTATGCAAACGATTAACGGGCATCAGTCTGTGTGTGCAGAGGTGTGTGTCTGGGCATGTTTCTGTATCTTGGTGAGGACCAGACGTACCCATGACTAGGACAGTTTGACTGGTTCCCATGACAAATATACCAAATATATCAGCGAAAGGTCCTCGCGAGGATAGTCAGACAAACGCACGAGTGCATGCAGGTTTTTTTTTTCTCCTCCCCAGACTTCACACCACGACTGAACCGAAGACCACAAAGTCACACCATGTGCATGACAAGAGTAAAAAATAACAGAGGATGAGAAGAGAAGCAGTCTGTCACAGATTTAAAAAAAAACAGCAATGATGAAAAAGAGAGAGTGTGTGGATGAGATGGTGTGCGAGATAGAGAGAGAGAGAGTGTGAGAGTGTGAGATGGAGAGAGTGTGCATGGAGGAAGGAAGAGAAGACAACCGCAGTAAAGTGCGAAGAAAAAAAAAAAAGAACAACATGCAGAGGGCTGATAGAGCGAAAGTAATCCAGCAACGCTGAGCATGTAACGTTCTGATCAGCTTTGGACCACACACACACACACACACACACACACACACACACACACACACACACACAAAGGCCATGTGCTGACACACTCGTCTTTCTCAGCAGGTGATGGAGAGAATGAAAAAAGTGGTGGGATGTGCATCAGTAGTGAAACTTAAAAGAGTAGGAGAGTGTGAGAATTTAAAAGACACACTCGCTCTTTCTCTCTCTCTCTCTCTCTCTCTCTCTCTGTCTCTCTCTCTCTCTCTCTGTGTGTGTGTGTGAGAGAGAGAGAGAGAGAGAGAGTGAACTGATGCGATTAAGATGAATCAGCGGCCATGTCACCTGTCAGCCTTTAGTTTCTGTGATTCTTGAATCTCTCTCTCTCTCTCTCTCTCTCTCTCTCTCTCTCTCTCTCACACACACACACACACACACTCACACACAGTTTTGTCTTGTCCACTGACGTAAGAGTTCAATTATTAATGAAGCAAATTAACGCTAAAGCTAGAAAAGAAAGTCTCCTCATGAGGACCAGCCGGATGTCCCTACATGGTCAAAATCATCCTTTCGGACCTTCCTTGTCCACTTTGTCCACTTCTCAAATCTGATTGGTTAGAAGGTGCTGATTCATTTTCTATGATGTAATGCAGTCACGTTAGGTTTATATACTCTTATATATATACTCGTTACAACTTTGTGTCTATAGTAACAGATCATTCAGAATAAGTGCGCTGGTTGATATGGTGATGTTGATGATGAGTGAGGGGTTTAGTACTTGACTCACCTTATTGTCAGAGTTGTACTGGAAGGTGAGGTTGTTGGGGATGGAGCTCGTGGCTTTGTGAAGGTCGAGGCCAGGCTCATAGGTGGAGTTGGGCGCGAAAGCCACCTCACGCCATTCGCTCATGTTTCTGAGACACGAGTCTTGCTTCATCCGGTCTTCCGGTTTAGGAGTCGCTCTCTCGGCCGAATCAGGACGGAATCGGTTAAATCGGCTCGCTGTGGTTCTTGGCGTCTGAGGTTTTCCTCTCAGCTTTCTGTGATAAAGCTGAAAACGTAAAAGGACACCAGAGTTAATTTTTTTATAGTGTGTCGTTGTTCAGATTGTAAACAAACCATCTGGAAATCCAGGATTCGTCTTTGTAAAGTGCAGAGATTTGAATGGGACACTATTGGGACAAACCAAACAGAAATCCTGCTCCTAGTCTTTAAAAACAAAACAACACCCATAAAAATATTTAAACCTGATGTTGCTCATTTGGAGGAATTTGCTGGGTTTGGTCAGTGACTCATTCTTTCATAAACACACATTTGCCGTAACCTGTTACGTGTCCATTTTTATCAAAGTGAATCAAATACAATTCTGTAAAGGGTTAAATCATGGCTGGTAGGTGAGGCACAGATTTATCCTTAGTAATCCAGGGAAATTAAATCGGTATTATTAATAATAAAGGTTTGGTGTAATTTTTATCGTTAGTGAATGTATCATTTTCCATATGCTACTGAATATAATATCACGCTACACGTGCAGCTGCTGCTGCCTCTGCTGTCCGCCTTTCTTTATCCACCCCATTTTTCAGATTGATGATTAGACAGGGCGAGGAGGAACACAACCAGAGTCATAACTCCATAATGAATCACAAGGAAAGGCAACATATAAGCTCTAATCATCATATGGTAATCATCAGGATGATGCTGACCAGGCCAGAAGATCCAGTTAAATATAGCAGACAACGACCCGGACTTGTGATTGTCATATGATTGGTGTTGCTCATGTTCACAATCACTTTCAATCCAATGACCGCGTCCAAAATAGTTCATCTGCCATGACAGCATCCTTCAGCGTCCACAGGTACTTTTCCACTTACTTGACACTCGTTCACTTGCTCAATCTTCATTTCTTTTGGCATGCTCGGTCATCCCCCGCTTCTCTCTCTTCTTCAGTCATAAACTCATCCCCGAGCGTCACTTCACTTCCCAAATCCAATTCCGTTCCTGTCCTTTTGTTTTGGTTTCTTCCTCTTTGTCAGCGCAACTGTCAGCATCTCACTCGTGCCAGGCTTTTGAGTCTCGCCGGCCATCCAATCAGGAAATCTCTGTGGTCACATGACTCTCAGGATTAGTCTAAGGAGATACAATTGGGACGCCAGCCGTGCCAGCTCAACCGTAATGTAACGTCGTCGTGGTGTACTCCGATGATGCGAGCGCGGGTTAAGACAGAAAGAAAGCAGATGGTGGATCATGGCTGTGACATCACGTAGTCGTACGCTTTTCCTCACTCCGTTCTGTTAATGACCAATCTGCTTCTAACCTCATAAACCCCGCTGTCCACTTTTCACAGTCCAGGAAGGCCCCAGACGTCCCATCTGACCTACATCCAGAGAGGATCTTGTCTGCAGGTCATCCCGTTCTCCCTAACACACAGAAATCCTGTCCCTCACATTTGCTGCGATACAGAAATTTAGTATGATCTGTAGTAAAGAAAGCCATCAGAACCACGGAACAGACCGTCTGACAAACACAGAGCTGGGCAGTTCACTTCCACTGGGGGCCAAATCTGAACTGTGTCGGAGGGCCGAACCAACCATAACTTGGATTAATTTTCTCTTATTGCAAAAAGCAGTAATTTATATATTTTGATATTTTTATATAATTTATATATTTTATATTTTTGATTTTGAAGCTGCTCCTGGTAATCAGAAGTATAATAATGTTCTGTAAAATTTACGTAAATATTTTAATTGCGGTGTAGGTTTTGCTAGCATCGTCTGTCACTGTGCAGACAGACGCAAGATACCGAACGTAAACTATAACAAAAGCCAAGCTTTTTTTTTTTCCAAATAAGAGCAGCACAGTTGCATGGCAACAAAATAAAAGCGGTGTGGCAGTACGTCAGTCATATGAATGAGTGTTTATGGCATAAATACATAAATACTTGTTTTTTTGGTATTCATGACTGACATACCGCGGGCCAGACAGGGATGCCTAAAGGCCCGTATGTGGCCCGCAGGCCGTAAGATGCCCAGGTATGGGCTAACAGCTAACTGTGCTAGATAAAAGAATTTTTAATATGAGAGAATATGGAGTATATAATAACTTACTATAGCGTTTTGATCGAGATGGCACCAATCCAGCATCAGTATCAGGTATCAGTATCAGTTCTGGGCCGATAACAGCAACACGTATCAGATGTCGGATCCTGTAACAAACAGTAAATGGATATGAAAAAGGAATTCAGTGCTTTCTGTGTGAAAGAATTCAGTTTTAAATTCAGAATGTTTTTTTTTATCTGTATCATGCATGTAAACATGATAAAGGCTCGTTAATTGCTACACAGCTGACACATCACGAGACCAGCCGGACTTGATAAGGTCAGGAATTTAGTACGTTCCCGCTATCACCTTTATTTCATGCTAATTTCAGCGAGGCTGAACTGAAAACCTGTGAGCGTGATTCGTTTTGCCCTTGTGTCATTGTTCACATGCCACAGCACATGGCGCCAGTGTTCATGGGGATTCCGTACTGGTGTTTTTTTCTGCTTTGTTGTTTGTTTTGTGTCATGTTGTTTTGCTGTAGGCTGTTCTACTTTTACTTTGCGCCCTATTCGTGTATAATCACTAACTGAAAGTGTCACTGTGGTATGAACTCGTCTATAAATGGAAGCAAATTATTTCAAAGGAAAAAAGAACGTTTGTGTTTATTTTCTGGTTTATCATCCATGTCATGAACACGCGCCTTTTACATTCACTCATGTAGTTAAACACATACTGAATAGACATGTGTGTGTGTGTGTGTGTGTGTGTGTGTGTGTGTGTGTGCGTTTGGGCACCAGTTTAAATCCGGTCTGTTCAGTGAAACGGTTGGCTGCCATATGGCTCGGCCGCGTGGCTCGTGTGGAGGAAGTGTGTCGCTCGTCCTGCTGCGCTAATTTCTCTAATTATCTGACAGTCTGGCAGGAGGCTTAAGACTTCACGGCCGGACAGGTTTAAACTAGTGGTGCAGCAGCAAATCCTGTCGCAAGACCCACACAGGCTGAGCACAAAGAGCCGTCCTGTGTCAGAGTTTCTGAAGTTTAAAAATCAGCACAAACTAACAAGTACACAAACGATGAATTTTAAATCGACTGGAGACTGAAGTGTAATAATGACACGTTTAGACTGATCTGCTCTGAACTGTCAGGACATGAGTTCAACAAGACCTCTGAAGGTGTCCTGTGGTACCTGAGCCACCAAGACATCAGCAGAACCTTGTGTGTGGATCTTCTGTGGGATCGGACCGGACGGTCCAGTCTTCACCCTTACACACATCAGTGAGTTCTGGTCTCTATGAGCCTGTCACTGGTTGTTCTTCCTTGGACCACGTTTGGTTGGGATTATTCACTGTATGCTGGGACACACCCCACATGACCAATCGACTTGAAGTGTTTTGGAGATGATCTGACTCTGCTTTTCACACTCGCCTATTTTTCCCGTTTCCAACACATCGACTTTGAGAACTTAGTGTTCAGATGTGGTCTAATATCTCCACCAAAACCACCCCCCACTGTAATGAGATAATTAATGCATATTCACTTCACCTTTCAGTGGTCTTGTGGTGTCATTGTTGTGAAACATTTTGGGTTTTCAGATCATGTTTTACGGAGACCTGACCACCAAATAAGTGAAAAAATCCTTTAATCAAAAACAACTGTTCAAACGGCTCCTGTGAATCATGCCATGCTCACATCTTTCCTCATCAGCTGTTTAATCCAACACGTAATTTCCACCTGGAAACTTTCCTGACTGTACAACTGGGTGCTGACCTTAAACACACACACACACACACACACACACATACACACACAGAAACAGCTTCTGCAGTTCAGTTCTGCAGGAATAATCAAAACTCAAACCAAACCAAAGTCGATGAGCGTTTATGTATTTGATGAGATGATCACATGTAATGTAATGTAAACTCTTCCAGACGGGTCCGTGTGCATGAGCTGCTGTTACTATAGAAACAATTATTCCGAATTAAAACCGAAATGTTTTAGAATAGATGTAGAAGACTGTAAGGGTGTGGTGGTACAACTGATATTACCAAGTAATTCAGAGGCAGTTCAGTGGAATTACCTTCGAAACTTTGCCAGTGTGTACACACATGCCCCACACACACACACACACACACACACACACACACAGAGCTACATGTGTTCTGTCACATACTTTTAAATGAAAGTGGAAATTTGTGACGGTGATACCGAAGCGTGCGAGCCACCAGGCCTTGTGTAACACTAATCACAAGGTTCAGTCATGAGTGTCTCCCAGCCTCACATGACCTTGAAATGACCGTCAGTCAGAGGACGACCCTTATGATAGTTAAACACTCTCGGGTAATGGTTTCAGTTTGCTAATCGCTGAAACCCCCGTTATAGGCTCAGCCGGACAAGGATCTGTCCAAACACTGTGCCTCTGTGTTCAGACGTCCAAACAAGTGTCACGTCCCCTAGGACAGAAAAACAAACCATGCAGCTCACATCGTGTTTTCACTTTATTTTTCATTTTATTTAATTTTCAAATAAAATCACGATAAAAAAGGACAGTGATTATAAGTGAAATATAAATATATAAATGTATAAATGTATATAAAAATATGTATAAATATATATGTAAATATATAAATCTGTATATAAGTATATATAAATATATAAATCTATATATAAATCTATATATAAATCTATAAATGTATATATATATATATATGTGTGTATATATATGTATATATGTATATATATATACAAACACACACACACATTTGCTCATTTTTAACTTCTGAATTTCTTCTTGAAGTGGCAGATCATTTAAATTTAATCATTTAAAAATATGTTTTATTAAAAAATAAATTACGAAGATGATTTAAAGTCTGGTCAATAAGTTTAATAACAGTATATACACGGATCAGCCAAAACATTAATACCACCTGCCTATGGTAGACTTGTTCTGTGGTATCTAGCACCAAGTCAGATCCTTCTGTGGATCTTCTGTTGGACCTGACCAGACAGTCTAGTCGGACCCAGGCTGCGTCTGAAACAACATACTCCTGTACTAGTTAGGATGCGAATCTAGTATGCTGCATGATGTAGCGTGTCCGTATCAGGTAGTATTCAGGTAGTATGTGAAAGGTTCCCAATTGTCCTACCAGGTCAGCAGAGATTTTGTGGTACGCTCCCAGGCACAATTTCCAAGCCTGACGTATCCCATAATGCACTGTGAGTGACCCGAGAGCCTGTTTTATCTGTAAACCAGACAGAGAGAGTTTATGATCATCAGTGTAGGTGGAGCTGAGGGAACATTTTTAATTACAAACGAAATTTAAAGTTAATTTAAATTAAAACTCTAAATAATTATTGTGTGGGACTCGAGTGGTGTGATGTCATGGGTCAAAGGTCGTTGGTAAAATGGTGGATCAAGGGCATCCGATGTGATGTGCATACTACACGCTCGCATACTAGAATTGTATACAAGATTAGCGGTTAAATGGTATATACTCGCTCCAAGCTAGTATGTAGTGTAAAAATATGTCATTTCAGACGAAGTAACCACTGTAGACTGGGACACACCCCACATGACCTGCTGCTTCAGAGCCGATCCGACCCAGTCGTCCAAACATAAATAGGTTTCTTGTCAGTTTTTGAGAGATGACTGGTCACTTGTTGTCTGATGTGCCAACCAAAGTTGGATTTTGACAGCTCAGAACTTACTTACTGCTCACACCGAGCTTCAGTCGGGCAGATTCTGAAAGAGTGGACAAAACTGAGACAGGTGCCAATTTTCCGCTTTGTATCATGTTTAGAAATTAAGATACTGAAGATCTTCAAAATCCTGTATAGATCATAGCGACAAATCGCGAGTGCGAAAAGGGGCGTGGCTCTGCAAGATTTTGTAGGGATTCGTTACTTCACGTAAGGTTCATTTACATTAAAATCTAAGAAGGTCATTTGGGAGCCTCTGGTTGATTTGGCACAGAATGAGTCCTTGGTAACATCAAAAGGAGAACAAGCGTGATTTCCTCAAACAGAAGTAGTAATTAATTATTTTTAATTAACAATTCTTTAATAATTTTATTATTATTATTATTATGCTAATGTATTTCTTGATCTTCAGTAACCTCAGTTCCAATGTAAGTTCCTCTCAGTAAGTTCCTCTGATTCCAAGTGGACGTGTATACAGCATTAATACATCTGACGCCCCCTCATCATCGTTCACTCAAAAATAAAAGAGTTTCCATCTTTACTTCTACGTCCAACTCACCATGAAACACACAAAAGATCTGGATGGAAATCCCCGAGACCAGATCTGTACTCTCGGAAAAGCGGTTCCTCAAGGGTTCTTTGTATAATTAAGGGTTCATTGTTTGTCCTACGTCTTTTTCTAAAAAAGGGTTTCCCCCTTCAGACGACCAAACCGAAGACCCACTCCCTCCCCCCACCCCCACTCGAGTTACATAGTTTTCAAGTAAAATTTCACACAAAAAAAAAGACAAAACTATCCCTAGTACTAATTTGATTTAAAGGACTTTTTGTCTTCCTCTTTGGTGAGGGGTGAAGGAGCTGAAAATGAATCTGGTGACTGAGGAGCCAAAAACCGTTGTGACATCAAACCCCTGTTGAATCACTTCAGCTGTAAACATGTGAGTGTTTTTTATGCTGGGGATGAGGGAACACGATGGTCCTGTAGCACAGTTACAATCGCTGTAATGTCATCTTCATCCTAACGCCTGGAGGTTGGTGGTTCTCGGGTCGGTGGTTGTTTTTGTAGATGTACTTTTGTGGCATTTTAGCGACTGGTCCGTAAAATGTCCGTCTGCCCTCATCGAGGGACGGCTGTTCCTGTTTTTCTGACACGTTATTGACTGACGTGTGCTCCTAATCCTGAATCCACTATCCCTCCTTATTGTCCAGCAGAGCAGCATAAAGGCTCCTACAAACACACCAAGTCAACGTTATCAGTCTTGTTTTGAAGGTGAAACCTGAAGCCACTTCTAAAGAAGCTTCTTTTCTTATGAAGCTGTCAAAGGACTGGTATTCGTTTTCTCCGAAACTGAAAACGCAAGCCGCAATTTAAATCTGGACAATCAGCCTGGAACTCGGCCCACTTTATAACCGCTTCACAAACAAGCAGGCCGCCCTGATCCTTAATCAGAGGCCAAAACCGCCACACGCTTTAAGATCGACATCTCCCAGTGTTTTTGTGACGTTTCCTACTCCCTTTGTCTTTTTGCTCACTCCAGAGTCTCCAGAGACATCCAAACAATGATGTAATTCCTGCTGATGTATTATGAAGGAAATATCTGGATTTTGCACTGGTGTGCACTGGCCTCATCTGTGCATGAGGATTAATGTGGATCAAGCGATTCTGCTTCTCAGCATCTGTTTCCTGAGAAAAACAAAACAACACTTCAGTAATCATCTTTGATTTAAATCAGGCAAAGTGCATTTTGCTGCTGAGTTCTGCACATGAAGGCCACATAAAGCTACAGACACGATTTCCAGTCTCAACATGAAGCCTCATTTTAGAGACGTCTAAACATCTACATCAAGTGGCACAACAGCGCTGCGAAGTTCACGAGTTTTTCTGTTTTGGCTCCAAGCCAAGTTTCACCATATGCAGAAGTGAAAATAAACGGCCATCATCAAGGTTACCGCCTTAAACAATGCCAACATCTCAGCTAGCGAAGCATGAAGCACACCTGAGCTGAAAAATTATCTCTCAGTGCTGCTGATTACCTGATGACGAGGACGAGTTAATGAGGACGTAAAACTCTGACTCTGAGTGACAGACTGGTGCGATGAAGCACTCGATTTTAACAGCACATCTCCAAGAGCTTTATTACTCAAGTTACTCAAACGATTTTATTCCAATGATGATTATTATTTTTTTTTAGTTATTTAAAGAACACCATGTCATACTTTATCCATTTATAGCTACATTTAAAGTTGTGGAACATCTAAAATAAGTTAGTTCCTCTTCTCACTTACGTTATAGCGGCTATAAACAGTCACATCTCTTAATTCTCTCAACACGGAGACGAGAAGGACGAGCGTTTCTTTAGTGAGCCAAGACGCCCTTAATGTGTTTTTTTCCCCTGAAATCATATAAACTCATTACATGCTGCAACAGAGGTGATTTTTCACCCCGAGGCAGTTCGAACGTCTCGTGTGCCGATAGTAGAAAAAAAAGAAAACCAGCAGAACAACGCCTCATACAGTGCCAAGAAGTGTTAAGGATACATGACTCCTAAAACAGAGCTGTGAAAACAATCAGAAGAAGCAACTGACTTTAATCAGATACCCAGCCAAAATTATAGTGCAAACTGACTACAGCAACATTTCTTGGGCTTAAGTCCAGGTTTCAATCGCTTCATGTGCACAAGGGTTATGATGTGCTAACCTTCATCTGGGTGAACTTCCTCCTTCGTCATTTTGAAAGGCAGAGGTGTGAACACCGCGGTTTTCATCAGCTTTGCATTCTCCCTGGTTCTGTCTCTATGTATAGCACCGGTCAATGTGAAAGAGCCCTGAGAAAAAGGCCTCTGAGTAGGAAAATATCACAACGAGGCACCGTGAGACAGTACAGTGGGAAAGACCTAGCATCAAAGATAAAAAGCACAGCATTGTTAATCATCTGCGGAGCGAGGCAAGACCGTGAAAGACGTTTGAGAATCTGAACTTTCTCACACTCTGCAGTCAGTCGGCAGTGAGAGAGAGAAGCTGCAGAGCGCTGACAAAAGCCACAGAGTTCACACCTCTGTCTCTGAAAACGGCAACCAGAATATCTGCGTTTAACCAACTCGGCCTTAGCACATCATCCACCCTGAGTGCAAAATAAAAGCCTCAGCGGTGGATGACTTCATGACCAGTGGCTTCAAAAACAAGATTGATGACCAGGAGCATCTTAGGGCTTAATATGTCAAAGTGTGTGGTTGATTTTATTCTGCCTGGGTTTTAACTCCTGCTTGTCTTTAAAATATGAGGCTGGTGCAGCGGTACAGCAGGCAAGTGTGACCGCTGGATCTGATCCCTACACGGTCATCGGTTCGATCGTGACCCAGAGGAGTTCCCAGTTTTGTCCAGGTTCTCGGGTTTTGAAATTGCCAGCATCTCCTCCAGACCAGAAGAAATGTCTTACTGGAGATGAATGCAGTAATGTCCTTTAATGCCTGTAAACTGTAAACCGAACTCGAAACTTTACCTTCGAACCCACAACTTCATCCTTTGGCAATTTCTCATTAAAACATTCCACACACATCGGTGTAGACCGCTTCTATGAAAAACAGACCAGTGTGGTGTTTTCTGTGAAGGCAGAGGGAAGTGGTGGATTTAGTCTAAACAAGAAATGAACGTGTTTGTCTGTGGCCACCAGGAGGGAAATAATCAGAGTGTAATGTCACTAAGGTGAGACATTATCATGATTATCATTATACGATTATTATTATTAATATTATTAAGGTGTGGAAGGAAATGAATTTAGCAGGACGACCAGCTGGTTCTTACACCTGTGTAAGGAATAATGAGGAGGATCCGAAGTCTGAGATATAAATAATAAATTCTCAAGGAATAATAATCGAACCTTTTCCATCTTCATGCATAATGTTGGGTAACGGTACGTTAGCTAATATTTCTGTCGATACCTCCACAGTACCTCTACAGACTCTTTTTACCTGAGGACAAACCCTGATTAGTAAAACATTCCATAACATCCTTTAAATCATGGATTGAAGTTACATAACTCACGGTCATGACTCTGGTATCTCGCATCCATATTATCATTTCTGGATGTTAAGTCATAACCACACCTTAAGTCCTAAAATATAAGCATCATCTTCTTCGTGTAGTTCTTCCCTTTAATTACACTTCGGTATTAATGACTGTGTCGTATTAATGTCACTTTTCCTCTCACTACCCGGTAATTTCTGTATATATTCATATTGCCGTCAGCCTTTGTTTTCTATCCTGAAAATGCTATTATTAATCCTGATGCGTGCATGATGACGAGCCACGACTCGCCCGGCTGGTGCGGCTTTTTTTCCGACAGCTAATTACTCATGACTAATAAAGGAAATTTTCCGGATTGCGACTGATTAAAAACTGAACAGATAAAAACACTGACATTTAAATTTCTGAGTTAAACTTAATATCCACTTAAACACAGTAAACCACCCACACCCCCACAACACTTCTGTCTTAATGCCCAAACCCAAATCCACTTTAATGACACAAATCAGACACGATGTCTCTTCAGGGGCATTAATCAGATTGTACGGAGTAACAGGTGGGATTGGGGGTTTAAAAAACAAATCCGTCTGAGAGACGAGTCTGGATTTATTCCCAAAATCCTTGTAATCAATAAGAAGCGTGCTGCTAATTAAAACCAGAGCAGGAGAAAAGGGCGAGGAGAGACAGAAAGACAGAGACGTCGGAGGGTAAATAGAGACATCTGAGTCAGAGGGACGTCTAGACAAAGTAATGCACACCTGCAGAGAGGGGGAGGGGGAGAGGTACAGTGGAAAAGGTGATTTTTACTGTTGCGTCATACAGCTGTATAGCTTCATTTTGTAACGCGCCAGATTTCTTCACTACTGTACTGATATGTCTTCTGTGTATTTATAAACTCCTGACCTCATTTCCCTTCATCCTCCTCCTCCTCCTCCTCCTCCTCCTTCCCTTGTTCCCATTTCTGACCTAATTCTCTTCATCTAATCTGCTGTGTTCAGAGCGTCTTTTGGACAACAATCAACTCCGCTAATTGTCTAAATCCTTTCGGTCTTTAAGGATCTCGCTCTCACTGGGAGACGGTCAGCACTTCGCCGTCACCGTGTCCAGTGACGTTCACAGACCTGTTGATGCATTTTGCATAGGAGCATCTACGAATGAAGCTAGGCTTTCCTCCAGTGTTTTTAACTCTCTCATAGTAATGCAGAGGTTGTTACTCATAACTTCTGTCCTTTGACTAAAAAAAAAACCAAACTAACCCAATTCTCAGAATTCCTACTAAAGAATTTGAGTTAGGTTAATTCGCCTCCAAGTTCAGCAACTGACGTTACATCAAAACGGTGGCTCACAGAATGAGCAGTGAATTATATTATAGAGTACACAGTGAAGACAGCATGTCTCCTTCCTGCTAAATGAGTTCAACTCTATTTATTAACATACATACATGCTCAATGCTTCCATCTCTAACACAGACTGTTTATCACTCAGTTCGCTCGTGCTAACAAAAAAACAAACATGGACGACTTTTGGGATAAGACGAACGCATGACTGACACCGCGTAGAAGCCCCGCCTTCTCACCCTGTCTCACATCGGACATACGCGGATTTCTCACGGTACATGGAGAGCATTTTCGAATCATTAACGTCCATTTAGGGTCACATTCCACACGAATAGAGCTAACAGATTACTGCAGGATCAGGTAAAACCTGCTGGTCTCCACTGCACAGCGTGTAATATCACCACATCCTCTCTGCACTGCCTCCACCCGAGACAGAGGACATGTTCATTGTCCTCCATTTATTTCACTTCTGGAAATTAAATCACCCAGAAGAACAACCTTGCCCAGTCAACACAAGACAAAACTATGCATGGTGTAATCAGTGATGTGGCACCGTTTCCCAGCACTCAGCTGCAGAAAGTGCATCATCATTATCATCATCATCATCACCAACACCATCAACACCAACCTCCTCCTCCTCCTCCGCATGTGGGTAAAGAGGCAAAGAATCAAACTGAAATTTAAATTTTTTTAGTTGCTTAATTTTTAGTTGCTTAATGAGGAAAGAAAGGAGAAGCTTCACCTCGAGACTGTGGGCGAGTAGAGAAGAATAGAAAATGAGTCAGAACGTATAAATAACTTCAACTGCAGCACAGTGAACCTCCAAACACTTCCTGGGACAGTTCACACTGACCACAAGACTACAGACACAAATACACACAAAAATACGGACACAAATACACACAAGACTACAGACACAAATATGCACAAGAATACAGACACAAATACACACAATAATACAAACACAAATACACACAAGACTACAGACACAAATATGCACAAGAATACAGACACAAATACACACAATAATACAAACACAAATACACACAAGACTACAGACACAAATATGCACAAGAATACAGACACAATTACACACAAGACTACAGACACAAATATGCACAAGAATACAGACACAATTACACACAAGACTACAGACGCAAATACACACAAGAATACAGACACAAATACACACAATAATACAAACACAAATACACACAAGACTACAGACGCAAATACACACAAGAATACAGA
Source organism: Duopalatinus emarginatus (assembly GCA_028565595.1). Lineage (NCBI taxonomy): Eukaryota > Metazoa > Chordata > Actinopteri > Siluriformes > Pimelodidae > Duopalatinus > Duopalatinus emarginatus. The sequence continues at coordinate 14,120 of JAOVVF010053188.1, forward strand.
CACAAATACACACAATAATACAAACACAAATACACACAAGACTACAGACACAAATATGAACAAGAATACAGACACAATTACACACAATAATACACACAAGAATACAGACACAAATACACACAAGGACAATAGAAAAATGAAGAATAGAAAATGAAACAAACCAATAAGCACCGCCCCAACCTTCACCTACCCCAACCTGCACCTACCCCAACCTCCACCTACCCCAACCTCCACCTACCCCAACCTGTTGTGTGTGTGTGCCTGTGTGTATGTGTGCGTGTGTGTGCCTGTGTGTATGTGTGCGTGTGTGTGCGTGTGCGCGCGCGCGCGTGTGTGTGCCTGTGTGTATGTGTGTGTGTGTGTGCCTGTGTGTATGTGTGTGTGTGTGTGTGCGCGTGTGTGTGTGCCTGTGTGTACGTGTGTGTGTGTGTGTGTGCGCGCATGTGTGAGTGTGTGTAAGTGTGTATGTGTGTGTGCATGTGTGTGTGTGTGTGCGTATGTGTGTGTGTGCCTGTGTGTATGTGTGTGTGTATGTGTGTGTGAGTGTGTGCGTATGTGTGTGTGTGTGTGTGTGTGTGTGCCTCTGTGTATGTGTGTGTGTGTGTGTGTGCGTATGTGTGTATGTGTGTGTGCGTGTGTATGTGTGTGTGTGTGTGCGTATGTGTGTGTGCGTGTGTGTGTGTGTGTGTGCGTATGTGTGTATGTGTGTGTGTGTGTGTGTATGTGTGTATGCGTATGTGTGTGTGTGTGTGTGTGTGTGTGTGCCTGTGTGCCTGTGTGTATGTGTGTAAGTGTGTGTGTGAGTGTGAGTGTCTGTGTGATTAATGAGGCCTTAAGCGTGTGTATATCTTCATATATCTACATGCGCACTCATACACTTGAACACTTCTACACTCATACTTGTACACTCATCCTCTTCCACACTTGTACACTTTCTTCACTTCTACACTCGTACACTTGAACACTTCTGCACTTCTACACTTGAACGCTTCTACACCCATACACTTGTACACTCATCCTCTTCCACCCTTGTATACTTATACACCTGTACAATTGTACACTTCTCTACAGGTCCACTTGTACACTTGTACACTTCTCTACAGGTCCACTTGTACACTTGTACACTTCTCTACAGGTCTACTTGTACACTTCTCTACAGGTCCACTTGTACACTTCTCTACAGGTCCACTTGTACACTTCTCCACAGGTCCACTTGTACACTTGTACACTTCTCTACAGGTCCACTTGTACACTTCTCTACAGGTCCACTTGTACACTTCTCCACAGGTCCACTTGTACACTTCTCTACAGGTCCACTTGTACACTTCTCTACAGGTCTTGTACACTTGTACTCTTCTCTACAGGTCTACTTGTACTATTCTCTACAGGTCCACTTGTACACTTCTCTACAGGTCCACTTGTACACTTCTCTACAGGTCCACTTGTACACTTGTACACTTCTCTACAGGTCTTGTACACTTGTACTCTTCTCTACAGGTCCACTTGTACACTTCTCTACGGGTCCACTTGTACACTTGTACACTTCTCTACAGGTCCACTTGTACACTAGTTAGTTGTAGTTGTCATGTCCACTTTTCCCTCTCTACATTGCTGAAGGACAGCTTCTCCTTTCTGAGTTTCGGTTCCTCTGTGTGTTTAGTCCTAAAGGCTCAGAGGGGTTTTTTATTCTCTTTCCTTTAGCTCGGTTTCTCTGAAGCTGTTTTAATTGTTTTAAAGATTATGTACTGTATCAGATTTATACATAACAAGAAAAACTCATTCACAACACAGGGAGCGTAACATCAAAATACATCAAACCAACGGACATTTCATGCTGTATTATTTAAGATATGACATTTCCTGGGTATTACCGTAAACACACTCCACACACTGAAGGTAATTTTGGACACAGGAAGTGAAGTGTGTGGGAGGCAGCAGCAGGAGTGAATAATACAATATTAGATTTCCTAAACAGCGTGAGGTCATTTCCTGTCGAAATCTGGCCATGGTAAATGCTCTCTTCGCCTTTTGATTATGTTTTGCATAATCACGGTTGGGTGTGTGTGTGTGTGTGTGTGTGTGTGTAGGTGTGTGTTTCTGCTCAGGCTTAAGTTACAGCACTGAGGCACATAACTGCAGACTTTTCTGGGCAGTGTTAAATATAATTTCTTTAGATGTAAACTGTTGTATATATATATATATACACATAAGTGAGTCCTTGTCTCTCATGAGCCTGTCACTGGGTCACTGGTTGTCCCTTATTGGACCACGTTTGGTCAGTATTAACTACTGTATACTGCTGAATGTTAGATATACTGAAGAGAAGAAGGCAGGTACAGGCGGAGATTCAGTGGAACCAAGTGCCTTATCACAACCCGACTACAAAGTCTCATTAAAACCTCGACCTCCAGTTCTCGCATCGGTCCCCCTGTGTTGCTTTTAACAGATTTATTCCATGTTTATGAACGTGTCGTAAAGGCCGCGTGTAGGCGCTGGGTGTAAAGACGGTATGAAGTCGGTATGTTATTGAACAGTGGTGAGTCACTTCCATGTGAGCGTATCATGTGTCTCTGTGTGTCTCTCAGCACGTTCGGCTACTCACTCCGTTGTGTAGCACATCCTGTACAGGAGAGTGTGCAGTACACACACATCTGAGCCCTGAATTTACAGCCAAGGCCTGACACTTTCAGGAAACGGCTCATCACACACACACACACACACACACACACACACACTCATCTTTCTTAAACATACGTTCAGAACGCTGTCAGCGTTTATAAGACTGACACAAAACCCAACATTCATGTGACACAAATGCATAAACGTGTATAATAGGGCCAAGTGTTAAAGACAATGAAGCCTTTATGTCACTTCCTGTAGGTGTAAAGCTGATGTATGACATCATAATCACAGTTTTCTTTTTCCTTTCTGGCTCTAAAATAAGTTTCCTTTTAACATTCTTGTGATTTTGTATCTCAGTTCACTGATGTGCCAGAAAAACAAGTACAGATGCTTATATGTGAAATCCTACATCCATAATGGTGTAGGTTTTGTTTACCTGGTATACCATGTGACACCTGGTACTTCCTCCAGAACTCTCCACAATCCTGCTGTGTTCCGAGGTGGAGGATTTCTGTGTTCCACAGTGCATCACATGGCGTTCCAGACGTATTCAGATCTGGTGATTTAGGTGTGACTGACTAATCCCCAAACTCAGATGAGTGTTCCTCTAACCATAATCTGGTGTCTCT
>JAOVVF010053212.1:0-17367 GCA_028565595.1 Duopalatinus emarginatus
ATTGATGTAATAATTATTCAAATTATTATTGTTTACCTATTATAATTAGCATTATTCCTATAATTTATATTAATATTAATATTCTTGTTAAGAACCTCTAATTAAAAATTGAGTATTCATTCATATTTAAATGTAATATTTATTTAATTCCTTAATGAGTCTTTTGTAGTTTGATGGTGAATATTGAGGTAGAGGTGACTGATTATGTTGAAGAGTGTATGACCAGTGAAGCTGATCTACTGTCTCTCACTGAGAAACAGACAAACACACAGTGACCATCTCAATATTCGTCTCACTTCTGTTTGGTTCACATAATTATCATTTCACCTCCAGCTCAAAAACTGGGTCACACACACACACACACACACACACACACACACACACACACACACACACAATTAAAATTAGCCCTACTCACCAGCTAGTGTTCCAGTAATCCATATTGATTTGGACCTGCTCCAGTGTTATTATACTCTAAAGCTGTTGGGAATCGTTTGTAAGGAGTCGTTTACATCACTGTAGACACTGTAGAGCAGGACTGGAATTTGAAAAACGACTGTGTGTATAGTGGTGTGTTAATTGTCTGGAGTTGAGGGTTCGGTGCCCTCCACCTTACACCTGGTAAAGCTGATCAGAATGGACTAAAATATAATAGGGAGTACTGTTACAGAAAAATAATCAACGACATGGTTATGATACAGAGCGGAATTAGTGTCACCACCATAATGTTCATGAATTAGTGTCAATTTAGTGTCAGCGTTACATCACAACAATTCGGCAATGATTATCATTTCTGACTTGCTTCCACCGAGACGTGACACCAGCCACTGATTCTTTTCAAGCTGCAATGTTAGATGAAACTTTGTTCGGGGCTGATGGTAGAGGATTTGTGTGTGGCACACAAGACCCCAGTTCCCAACAAGGCACTGTGTGCGGTGTGTTCTTATGGCAGAGGTTGAATCCACTGGTCCACCAAAACATGGTTCACTGCTTAATGTCTTCATGTACACCTACAATATTGGGATTTTCCAGCAGGATAATGCACCATACTTCATACTGTCCAAGAATCATTCTTGGGAATTCTTATGAATGGTCTGGCCTGCATGTTTACCTGATATGATCCCAATCAAGCATTTATGGGATGTAGTGGAGCAGTTCATTCACATTCACACCCGAGGTCCTGCACCTAGAAATCCCACTGAGCTGTAGACGTATATCCAGACGGCTCAATATCCCTCCAGACGTTTTTGTCTGCTTGTAGAATCGAGGCAGTCCAACACAATAGTAGTTCCTGTTTCACGACTTTTGACACGTCAGTGTAGTTGTATTATGGATTCCATACACACAACTATCTAACACACCTAATTCAGCTCATAAAGGACTTGATAATTAGATGACGGGTTAGCTCCGGGGTGTTAGAGCATACAGGGAATCACTGACCTGTAAGGTGCTGTATTAGCACCACAGACATCCCAAATCTCCATGGACAGTCAGTGTATTAAGATAAACATCATGGATGGTTTACTTACTGATGACAACTTAGTAAATAAAGTAAATAAAGGACACAGTAATGCAAGAACACCCACAGTGGCTAAAGCCAAAATTGGTTTTAGTGGAAAAGCACAGACTTATAGTCAAGTCTCCAGACCTGGACCATCAAATGGCACACAATAGGGCACACACTGTGTGTGTTTTATTCCTCTTGTACCACAGCAGCTCCGGTTACTGCTTTCTCACATTATACCAACTACTACCATTCAGTCCTGAAATCAGATTCAGGAATTCAATAGATGCAACATTAGCATGCAGGGGGAAGCCATGGCCTAGTGGGTATGGAACCGGTCTCGTGACCGGAAGGTCCCGGGTTTAATCCCCGCCCAGGGCAAGACACGACTGAGGTGCCCTTGAGCAAAGCGCCTAACTCCCCCAACTACTCACCAGGCGCCATGGTTTGGAGCTGAATTCCCCGTTCTGGGCAAGTGTGTACACTGCCCCCTAGTGTTCACCGGTGTGTGTGTTTCACTGCACGGATGGGTTAAATGCAGAGGTCACATTCCTCAATATGACGACCAAGAGCCGAGCTTTAGTTTGTTGCTTTGTCCCCAGTTTCTAATTTGATGTGTACTCATGTTTGTGGAACAGAATTCCTACACTTCGGAATACATCAGAATTGTGAACTGTTCTTCAAGCAGTATGGTGTTTATTACCGACAGAATATACCTACCGAGTATTAGACTGGTGTACCAAATTTTCTGGCACTTCCGTGTATATTATAAATCAGTAATAGGTCGATGGCCTGTATGGACAGTCATTTGAAAGCTCAGTCCAGTATTTATTGCATTAGGAATTCAAAAGTAAAACAGATTAGGCAGCCATGTTCATTAAGGTGCCCATGGTAACAGAGTTTTCCTTGATCTGAAAGTGAAAGTGAAAATGATTGCCTACTGTGCTTGCACACAGACGAATTCGACGTCCGCGTTTAACCCATCCGTGCAGTATGAACACACACTCTAGGGGCGGTGAACATCCTTGGCTGGAGTGGGGGGGACACTTGGGGGGGTGGGTGCCTTAATCAAGGGCACTTCAGTCATGTCATAGTGGTTGTAGAGGAACAAACTGGCCCATGGCTGGTGTCTAACCACTAGCCTACAGCTACGGTTCTGGGGACATATCTTTGCCCCTGTTTAGCTCGATGTTTCTTTTTTCTTCTTGTTATTTCCACTCAAACCTCTTTAGACCAGCTCAGCCAGCCGTGATCTTTGGTTTATTTCTGGTTCTTGCTCAGATGTTTGTTCTTAATTAAACCACAATTAGCTGTTCACTTGCTGATGAGTTTCAGTCCCTGGTGCAAACGATCTCACGTCAGACACCCTTCTTCTCTTCTTCTCGACTTGCAGGTGAACAAAAGAGAGACGTGCAGGTGTCTAAGGACGACACCAGAGCTGTGATCACAGACTTTGATAACAGGAAAGAGTACAGCTTTGAAGTCTACGCCGTCAGTGGAAATCAGAGGAGTAAATCACTCCTGGGAACGTATAAAGGTACTGTATCAGTTTGGACAAGATTTCTCATGTATATGTGTGTAGTACAGTTATAGTAGTCATGTGAATGGGGCAGCCGTGGGCTTGTGACCAGAAGGTTGCAGGTTCGATCCCCACAACTGACATGACATGAACGAAGTGCCCTTGAGCAAGGCACCCAACCCCCCAACTGCTCACCAGGCACCATGGGTAGAGGCTGCCCACTGATCTGGGCATGTGTTTTCTCTGACCTCTACTGTGTGTTTTAGTGCACGGATGGGCGGACAAATTTCGCTCTGTGTGTACAAGCACAGTGGTCAATGAGTGGTTCACTTGATTGTATTGTATCGTTATGACTAAACATGAAGCCCTGAGCTGTGAAAAAAGCCTGCAGTGGCTTGAAGAGATCAAGGACAAGCTCATGGAGCCTAAAAACAGAGTATTTATAAAGTGTTATGTAAAAAAAAAAAGAAAGAAAAAAAAGAAGACTCCATTAACCAAAAACTAAGATTAACCTTTTGTGTCTGGGTTCATTTGACGATATAAACAAGAATGTCCAGATGTGGTGTGTCATATATTATGTGTGTGTGGGTGGACATGTTTTTTATATCTTGGTGGGAATCATTCTTGTGGGGACATTTGGCTGCTCATTACAAGAACCAAGTTTCACATGGTTTCACATGTAGATTTAGACTTTAATTATGTATTAGCTGGATGAATCGTTCTGTCAGTGGAAGGTCCTCACAAGGATAGCAAGACAAAGCGGTGTGTGTGCAGGTACAAAAATGAACCATGGATTAACCAGGCAGTAGGGGTGGGCGATATGAGCTACAATACATATCATGATATTCAATATCAGTAAAATAATAAATATAATTTCATGATATACGAAAAAAAAAAGAAAATAGTTGAGACTATTATTTTTGACGATTAATAACTAAATGCAGTTTGAAAGTAGTCATAAATGTTAACTCAAATCATGCATCAAAACATAAGAGTGAGTAATTTTGGTAAAACACTCCTTTGTTTATTATGCAAATAAAGATTTACAGTTGGGGTAGAAATGTTTAAGCATGAAATATAAATTAATTAATTTAAATTATTTAAAATAAAAAAATTTCCCTATAATTTGTAACACTGTAAACTGGAACATTAAACTAGAATTGTAAACTTAACACTTTATTTCAAATTTCCATTCATCAGAAACAACTACCAGTCATTTATTTAGACTCATGTATGGCTCTGATGTTCATCTGGACAATAAATCCAGAGTTGTAGAAGAATGTTACATTACTGATTCCTTTCATAACCCTGTCTCAGGATTTTGTGTAGAGTTCTGTGACTAAAATATGTTTAATTTGGTATCTGGTGTCTGGGGTCCAGGGTTTAAATTAACTTTAGAAACCTTTTTTTCTCACTATCTGAACTGCCTCTACGTCTTTTGTGATGTGTAAAGTAATCGCTTGTGTGATCTCGCTGTTCTTATCATAACAGGGTAACGGCAACAAATCATTCTTTAACTTTTCATTAAGATCCATTTCAGTCTCGGTCACGTCCGCGTTGCTTTCTTTGCTCATCTTATGAATTTTGCAGCAGAAGCAGGTAGTTACATTCGCACAGATTTTGTGAATATTGCGTGCAAGGACAAATAAAGTTTTAATTGGAAATCCACCTGCATGGCTTACAATCAGAATCAGGTGCTGAACGTCGCGGTCTGAAATCTGCTGTATAAAAAAAAAACCTGTTGTATTATGAAAAACAAGCTATAGATATTTATTGGGGCATTTTCTGTGTGTTGGCAAGTTGCAGAGGTTTATGTGTATTTTGTCTTGTGTGTCTGTTTCCGTTTTAATGTTTCTGTTTTACATTTACAACATTTAGCAGACACCCTGATCCAGCGTGACTTACAAGAGTGCTTAGTTAAATTCTTGGAGTATCTGAAGCTAGTGAAGGTAAATCAGGATTCAGGAACACAGACCAGAATTCTGCTAGAAAAGAGTCATGCAGTATCAATCATCCAAAACTTTCTACCTGTAAAGAGAAGAAGACAATAACCAAAATAGTCACAAAATTAAACAAATAAGACAAATACAGTTTACAAACATGACTTTTTCAATTAAGTGCTGCAGAACAGGTGAGTTTTGGAAGACAGTAAATGACTCTGCTGTAGGACATCAAGGGGAAGTTCATTCCACCACTTTGGTGCCTTGGTTATATCCTGTAGCAGCATCATACCAGTATACATTTATACTTGTATACCTTTTTGCAAAAAGAAAACTCTAATATACCATAAGGTACAATACTAAAACCCTGGTAGATTCATAGTATTCACATACAGTGTAGTGCCAGAAAAAAAAACTGGTACACCAGTCTAATAGGTCCCCCACAGGACCGTAGGACTGCAGAAACACGACAGGGCATTGACTCCACAAGCTTGCCGAAGCACCCTGTAGTTAATAAACCTGCAGAACAATTCTGTGATCTGATGACTTTTGGTGTGACTGACTAAACCCCAAACTCAAACAAGTGTTTCTCTGGTGGTTGGTGTGGTACAGTGGTAACATCACTAGGCTCCCATGTGAGAGACCCGGGTTCGTTTCCTGATCTGGGCAGCCAGTCAGTGCTACACCAATAAGGGTCCTTGGGCAAGACTCCTAACACTACGTTGGCCTACCTGTAATACCAATAACCTTGTAAGTCGCTCTGGATAAGAGTGTCTGCCAAATGTCGTAAATGTAAATGTAAATGACCATAATCTGGTGTCTCTAGATGTGTGTAGTGGTGCATTGTCCTGTTAGAAGAGGACAAACCCATCAGAATGAATGCAGGACATGAATGGGTGGAACTCATCAGACATAGTGTTCACCTGTTAGAGACGTTTGAGGATGTACCAGGGGTCCTGTGGAATGCCAGATAAACAAAACACATACCATTATAAAGCATCTATAGATGTCTAGAGCTGTATAGGCACAGTGGACAATGATGTGCATATGTGGCATTGGTATGTATTTTGCATAGGTGGTGTGGACCAGTGTTTCTGGCACTTCTGTGTATATACTATAGGATATAGGATTTTTGTAAGAGAGAGAGAGAAAGAGAGAGAGTGTGTTGACTCGGTAAAGATTTCCTTCTTTTGCTCCAGTCCAGTCTTACTGACCATAATCCGTGGACACACACAACGGCTAACGTCACTAATATAACGTCTAATGTCCCATTTTATTGTATGTCGTCTTTTACACTGACCTGATACACAATTACAGTGCATTCTGGGTAACACATACTACAGAAACACTCACTAGGTCTAAGACGTGTGTAGAAGTACAGCAAGCAGTCTAACAGTGCGCTTTGTTAAGTCTTGTGTCTAACTGTGTGTGTGTTGGTCCACAGCTTCGAGGTCAGAGGTGAGTGGCAGCAGCCCACTGACTCACAGTGAAGGGCAGAACAACAAGCCTGAGCAGGGAAACGAGATCATCGAAGGTAAGGTCAGAACTGTAGGCTCAACCTCTGACCTGAATCAGCAGTGACACGACACACTTCTGATGCTCAGATGGTCTGTGTGTGTCTGTACGTCATGCAGTTGTCTGTAACTGCATGATGATTACCTGTATCTGCTTGTCCAGTGTGTGTGTGTGTGTGTGTGAGAGAGAGTTTGACTAGTCTTAAAGATACAGAAGGTAAAAGATTGATTCTAAGCTAAGACTTGAGGATTCGGAAATATAAAAAAAATAAACAGAATGACATATGAGCGGTGATTTGACTGTGTGGACACAAGTGTCTCCGTATCATACCGTGTGTGTGTACTGGTGTATAGTACCCCAATGTACCATCATAAAAACGTGCCAAATTAGGACAGTAACCCACTTCCTAGTATGTGTTATGACTGATCGGTGTACAATAAAGTGCCAGAAAAACTGGTACACCAGTCACAGACTTGGTAGGTGTCCCACAGGTAGGGCTGGGTGATATGGAAAAAAATCTTATCACAATATTTTTTTCATATCGGTCGATATCGATATATCACAATATAAATCAAATCAATGTTTTTGGTACACTTAAAGGTCCCTTAAGTCCTAAGTAAGAGGTGAAGATATAACTTAAAATCTAAATTCTGGGCAGTCAGAAACTTCCAGTGTTTTAGGAGAACACAAACAAAACGCACAACTAAATTCCTGGGTCACATCCAAATAAAAAACGAAGGTAATAGAAAACAAAAAGTCTACATTCCACCAAAGCCTCATGTTTTATTTAACACACCAAATTATTTGGTGAACCCCAAATAAATAAAATAATCTCTTAGAAAGTCTTAAGACTTTCAGGTTTTGCAGGAATTCACACAAAATAAAATCTGAAAACTTGACCTCTATACTGTCTCCTTTTTCTTGTATATACGCAAACATTTTCAAATTGTCGGAAAACACAAATAAATAAACAAAAAGCATTCTGTATACGCTCTGCGCTGTTTGCGTTAACCAAACCTCAAATGGCTGTAACTTTTGCTCTGCACTATTCTCATGCTGATTGGTTATTTGTGGTGTCTTTTAAATCATGGATGGAACTAATTCTTCTGACGTGTTATCGACTTCATCTTATACATCTCGAGGAAACGTTATATCATGATAATTATCGTTATCGTTTTATCGTCAAGCTCTACCCACAGGTTTTTAGAAATATGATAGGGTTGTGGACTCCTCAAGCTCGTGTCAGTATTCTGTAGGCAATGAACACCATAGTTCCTGCAGAACAGTCCACAGTTCTGAGGTCTGGTGACTTAGGTGTGATTCACAAAACCCCTAAAACTCAGATGATGTTCCTCTAACCATAATTTGGCATCTCTAGGCATGTATGGTGATGCATCGTCCTGTTGGAAGAGGACAAACTCAACAGAAAGGAAAAGAGACACATAATGTTCACCTGTCAGAGATGTTTGTAGATGTACCAGGGGTCACATGGAATGTCAGCTAAACAAACCCTATACCATTATGAAGCTTCTACAGACATCTGTTGGTTTATATACAGCCAGTGATTTTGCCTAGGCTCGAACCAGGTGTTTAGCACACAGTGATTTATTTAGATAAAACCAACCCACGAGCTGGTAGATTTGTCTGTTATTTAACATTATTTATTTATTTGACTAACACTGTCAGTATTCCAGGTCAGAGCCTCTGTGACGCCTCTTGTAAACAAATCTCAGCGTTTATTCGGTTGAATAACGAACAATCCGATCATCTGATAACGAGCTGGTCTGCGTCTGCACGTTCTGACTAACGTCTACAAATTAGATGACACTCTGACATCAAGCTTCATTAACTAGATTTCTGTATGAGTGATGATCAGATTGAACCGTGTGCAGTTATAATGAGCGAGCGGCTGTTATTACAGACAATTAAGGACAAACAGAAACGAGGCTACGGAGCTAGAGCAAAGAAATGCTAACATCACAGGACAGCACTTAGCTTCCATATTGTTGTACTTCACAGAAAACTATAGAAACTTAGCACAAAAAGTAAGGAATTTTTTGTATTTGGGAGATTATTTCTTTGTTGTAACGATGCTTCTAGGCAATAAATCTTATAGCATTGGAAATCCTGTTCATTTCCATTTTAAATAGTGCCACAGGATCCATTTGTGAGATGAACAGCAGAGCTGAGTACGTCGATTGCGCCCTATGAAAAGTTGGCCAAATCTTCTCTGCCATTACCAAACTGCTCATTCTGACATGGACTCGTTTGGTGTTTGGTGGACTGGATGATTGAAATTTGAAGAAACAAGACGTATTGGCAATTCAACAATTTATTCATTTAACAAACAGGAGCATCAGTAACATGTGGAAGAACCAGACACATCCACAACAGCCTGGCACCTCCTCCTCATTCTGGTCTCCAGACTGGTCACGCACTGCTGCTCTTCACCTAGCATTTGTCGCAAGTCAGCCAACGTGGTTGTGTTGGTCGCTCTGGCACCAACAGCACGCCTGAGCTGATCCCATAAGTGTTCAGTGTGGTTGATGCAGTACGTCTCATGTGCTTGTCACTGGTTGCATCCATCAGTGCCTATATATGTATATATATAAAAAAATAGACATGTGTGGAAGCTTTATGATGGTATGGGGTTTGTTTAGGTGGCATTCCATGAGACCCCTGGTACATCTAGAAACATCTCTGACTCATCAGGGTTTCCACCTGATTGCAGTTTCATTGTCATAACTGACTTGAGTGGGCAAATGGTGTATGGCAGGTTGGAGAGGTGTTCTCTTCATGGATGAATCCCAGTTTTCACTGTACAGGGCAGATGGCAGACTGAGTGTATGGTGTCATGTAGGTGAGCGTCAACATTGATGTCAACATTGTGAGTCATGTGGCCCATTGTAAAAGTGAGTGGTCTTTTATTGTGGTCAGCTTAAGGCACACTTGTACGGCGTCAAAATGGGAGCTAAAGTTTTGCGCACCAAAAAAAAAACAAAATCCGTAACCAATAAATGATATTTTGTAATAGAGAAAACTGTCATTTATATTGATTTTAGTCGTCTATTTTGAGTTTAATATTGTTAAAGAATCCGTTTGGGCTTTTTCTCGCTTACACTTCTCACTTCTCCGTCTCAGCTGTGCTTCAAAAAGTTTCATGCTTCTGAATTTTGGACCTATTTTTACGCTTGGGCTGGGACCTAGACAGTCATTGGCTGCTGAAGCTAAGCCCCGCCCACCCGACCCATTCCAAACACCCCTGCTACTTCAACAAGAGCGCGCCAATCAAAATGGCCGCCTGCCGCGAGATGTGCCCCCTATCGGGAACATGCTCGCTACGTCATACTTCCTGTTTACACAATTATGTTTTATTATGTTTAACTGTGTAGGTCTCATGGATGTAATACTAATACAGGTAGATTTAAGACGAGGTGCATTTCCTGGCAGGTGGACTGCCTAAAACGGTGTCAGCTATAACTTTCTTATTGTTTACACTGATGATATACAGAACCGTGTTCATTTGTTGTTCAGAAATAGCAGCGTGCTGCATACAGGGTCAGTACAGACTACAGTGTGGTAGAGCAGCCGTGAATGTAGGCTGCATTTATTGTTATTACTTATTAGTATTTACGAGTCACTGAGGTTTAGAAGAACAGGGGATGCATCTCGCGGCAGGGTGCCGAATTCGGCACAACACCTGCAAACACATAAGCTGTGTGTTTGTTTTTTTCATACCATTTCATATCATTTTTAATGATGATGTCTTTTAGTAATGCACAGATCGCCATCGAGGCTCAGAGTCAGACCAGCAGAGTGTAATGTCCTAACGTAGCTCATTTATACACACGGCTCTCTGCATCAAACTAGGAGGAGATTCTGGAGATTGAGCTGCACTAAGTTAACGTTCTACCTAATTTAACAAGTTAGTAGTCTGACTCTGAGCCTCTATGACCTACTGTTGTGCATTACTAAAAGACATAATCGATAAAAAATAACGATGATGATGTGAGAAAACAAACACACAGATTACCTGTTTGCCGGTCGGCCGTTTTACATTCAGGGTAATAAGACTGACGTGCTCTCGATGACGTAGCGGGGGTGTTTGGAATGGGCCGGGTGGGCGGGGCTGAACTTCAGCAGCCGATGACTATCTAGATCCCGCCCCAAGCGTGAAAATAGGTCCAAATGTCAGAAGCAGAAACGGAGAAAAGTGTATGTGAGAAAAAGCCTAAACGGATTCTTTAAGAAAATTAAATTTAAATTAGACGATTAATTACAGAAATATTATACATCTTATGGCTCTCAATATTAATGACAGTTTTCTCAATTACAAAATAGCATTTACTGGTTACGGATTTTATTTTTTTTGCTGCGCAAAACTTCTTCTATTTTGACGCCATACAGGTGTGAGGTGGATGGATTATCTCAGCACAGGAGAAGTGCTCACTAACACTGATTTAGACAAATTTGTACAAAATTCTACATTTACACAGAAACAGTCTTAGATCTTTAAGATCAGCTCATGAAAAATGGGAGCAAGAACAGCAGTGTTGGGTTTATATTTTTGTTCAGTATATACAGTCTGATACCAAGAAGGTCATCGTGGATCTTATCTGATGTGATTTCACTGCATAGGAGTCTTATGTGTGTGTGTGTGTGTGTGTGTGTGTGTGTGTGTGTGTGTGTGTGTGTGTGTGTGTGTTTGGCGTTATGGAAAAGACCTGGGCTGGTAGGTTTTACTACGTTAAAGACATTTTGTAAAGCCGTGAGGTTTAAAATGCCCCGTTTGGCCTGACATGTTTGATTCATGACGTTAGACAGAGTTGGATGAAAGCTGGAATTCTCCTAAAGGCGCTTGGCGTTGGTAGTGTAGCATTAGAGGGAGATGTGTATGTGTGTGTGTGTGTGTATGTGTAGGTGTGTGGGTGTGTGTGTATATGTGTGTGTTTGTGTTTTGTGTATGTGTGTGTGTGTGTGTGTGTGTGTGTGTGTGTGAAGAGGTTTGAAATATGTGGGGCTGTTAAAGAAGACTAAGAGAAAGTTGAAACACCACTAAACTCCTGTTCCTCATTCTCACTGACCAAAGACAGAGTGAGTGAGTGAGTGATGATGGAGTGATTGAGTGAGTCGGTCAATTAGTCAGTAAGTGAGTAATGAGTGAGTGAGTAATTGAGCTAATGGGTCACTTAATGAATGTACCAATACGTCACAGAGTGAATGAATGAGTGAGTCAGTCAGTGTGTGAATGAGTCAATGACTAGATGAACGAGTGAATCGGGGAGTGAGGCAGTGAGTGAGTAAATGAGTGAGCAAGTAAGTAAATGAGTCAGTAACTGATGAGTAAGTGAGTGAATGAGTCACTAAGTGAGTAAGTGAATGAGTCAGTAATTGATGAGCAAGTGAGTAAGTGAATGAGTCAGTAAGTGAATAAATGAATGAGTCATTAAGTGCTGAGTGAGTAAGTGAATTAGTGACTGAGTGATTAGTTAATGATTTAAGCATGAGTGAGAGAATAAGTTTAAGTATGCAAGAGATTAACTGGGTCAATGAGTGAGTGAGTGAGTGAGAGAGTAAATGTGTCAGTGAGTGAATGAGTGAGTGAGTAAATGAGTCAGTGAGTAAATGAGTAAATTGGTAAATGAGTGAATAAGTGAGTGAATGAGTTAGTGAGTGAATGAGTGAGTGAATGAGTCAGTGAGTGAATGAGTCAGTAAGTGAGTTAATGAGTGAATAAATGAGTGAGTGAGTGAATAAATGAGTGATTGAGTAAATGAGTGAGTGAGTGAGTGAATGTGTAAATTGGTAAATGAGTGAATGAATGAGTGAATAAGTGAGTGAATGAGTCAGTGAGTGAGTGGGTGAATGAGTAAATGAGTGATGAATGAATGACTCAGTGAATCACTCAGTAAATAAATGAATGAGTGAGTGAAAAAAGTGAAATGAGATAAACAGAGAGAAAAAGAAACGGGTTTTCACGGGTTAACGACGGAGTACGAGGGACTTCTGGCAGAACGTTTTCCCCTTGAGGACTGGATCTGTCTTCTACAAAGTGTGCCTCGGAGGTGTGTAATAGACTGGATGTTAATACATATACCATCAAGCTAATTTACGACTGGTTGCCCCAGGCAATGTTAAAAACATGTCAAGACTCATTTGTTCAGTTACACAGACTATTCACAGTCGTAGTTGAAGATACATTAGTCAAACCTCAGTCCTGCAGGTCACATACAGCCCAGTGCCTCTGTTCACCTGCTCTCATAATAACATCATACTCCACCTTACTGTAACACCTAATGCTCAACAACACTCATCATCTGTCTACAACTCATCATCATCATCATCATCATCATCATCATAATCATAATCATGCACCACAGTTCAGCACAGACCAGCTCATACCTCACAACAAGAAAGGCAAATTCATACGAAATTAGGCAATTATATAAAACACATTCAATTAAACTAAAAATCCAGACGTTGAAGTCGTCCATAATGTACATGTGACTGTAGATGTGTCTCCACTGTCCTGGTCTAGTGAACACCAAAACGATAAGTCTGTACAACAGCTACCTCAGTGTGTACAGGTGAATATTTTCTGTTAGTACTTCCTATCTTCCAGAATTGTTCCATAACTGCTAACAATATGTGGTTCCCGGAATCTTCTGGAAACAATATTTTTTTGATTTCAGGAACGTTTCTTGGTGGTCTGTTCGGTTCTCTTATGGTTTGCCAGAAGGTTCTCTGTTGTGATTTGAGTGTAGATGACAAATCAGATTCAGCTGCGTGAACACGAGTACTTTTACATATCTTATCATGTGTGTACAGCACCGCAGCTAACCATTATATACATGGTAGAACATGATAGCAATCCAGTCCCCAGAACTTTCTGGAAATGTAATTTTTTTAGTTACAGGAACATTTCTTGAAAGTTTGTTTGTTTTTTCTATGACCTGAAAAATTGTTTTGTATAAATATAATGCTAGTTTTTAGTTGCATGTTTTAGTTTATGGAACTATTTACTAGGCGTGCTGAAAAAAAATAAATTCTTAAAAAAAAATTGTGATTCCTAGTTCTGGCGATTCTGAATCGATTCAAAATGCCCATAAATCGATTTTAAAATGCGTTTAAGTTTTATTTTTTTGGCCGCACCTACTCCAAAGTGTTCTGCATATCGCATTACGTGTCCACACGGCCACCGTAGGAGAAGGCTGTACAGCAAGCTAACGCTAGTTAGCCAGATCGCTTGCTAGCGGACTACCGCGCTATTTAGTTAAAGGTTAATGCACTATAGTAGAATGAAGTCTATGTTTACCTTTGTATTGATATTTTGATTTTTTTTTGTTCATTGATAGATTTCATTTTATTTAAGAAAAAGCCAGACAGCTAAGCGAACATAATACTGGTCAATTAAGTTACAGAATTTTATGCATTTATCTATTTTTGGTAAAAAAAAATGTAATAAAGTAAGTATTATTTTAAATAAATGTTCCACAATCTACAAGTTTGTTTACATTGACTTGTAAATCACATAATTTAAACAAAATGTATTGATCATTTCAATAGAAAAAAATTGTTCCTGAATTGAAAATCGATTCTTAATGGAATCATGACCCCAAAAATCAGAATCGAATCGAATCGCCAAACACTGAGAGATTCGCACCCCTATTATTTACTAAAGTTTGTAAAGAGGGAACGTTTGGAAAAGCTTTGGAAAACATTTCAGCTTAGTTGTATGAACGATTCTCTAATTGTTGCAGTTTAAGAAACCCATAGAAAACCATAATGACAAGATTACACTTAGGAGCACTTACTACTGTAAACGTTATTGTAAAGCTAAGTATAGGATAACCGTAAACTGTCATTAGCGGAATTTTTTGTATTAGCTAGAAAGTGAAAACGGCTTGTGTAGTTAAATATATACTTATTTATATAATACAGTTAAACTGATCTAGTATTTCTAAATTCTTATTCTTATTTTTATTTCTTATTTTTTTCTTAGATTTTCTTATAAGTAAACCATGAGATATAAAACTATTTAACCATTTTAGACATTAGGCAATTTTAAGTTTAAATAAAAATAATTTAATTTTCTTGCTTTATTTTATTATTTTTTATTTAATGCTTAAAATTAACAAATAAACAGACAATAAATTAAGACAACTTCTAGATCGATTTTAGTAAAAATTATGTGCAAATAAATTTTCAATAATTTATATTTTGTATATTGTAATAAATTAATTTGATTATATTAATTTACTTGAAATTTCTCCCTTTTCGAATTAGATTGTCGCAGAAGTAAATGATTATTATATATAATGTTAGTTTTTATTTGTGGAATGTTTTTCTGGTGTTTGTACAGTGGTGAACCTTTAAAGAACCTTTGAAGAACGTACCAGTTTTATTGTTTACAGTTGTATTAATGATCCATTAATATAAATAATAATAGTAATAAATATCAGGCTAACAGGAATCTTAGACAGATATACAGACAGCCAGAAAACATAATGACTCCACTATTCAGTGCCAGAGGCGTAAAAACGAGTAGACTTTTATTAGTTTATGACCTTTAAAAAACTCACAAAAATGCTGATCTTCCCCAGGAGGGAAGTGAGTTTGACACCCTGACATCTTCTGCCTTAAGACGTCTTTAACTGTAGTTTAGAACAAGTTAGCACTAATAAGGAGATGCAGGCACCGCTAGGGTAACAGCAGGGTTATAGAAGTCACCTCAGGCTGGTCATCTCTCTCACTGTAACTCTACATGATGTCAGAGTTCCTGATGTGTTCTGGTTAACTGTAATTACACAATCTTGATCAGTTAAAGATTTATAATGTACTGCAGTCCAGCAACAGTAACCGACTGATTCGTCCATCACACTAAATCACAACACATTAACAGGTTTGGATCTTTGCCCAGGTGTTATCATCATGCCCTCTCCGTGGCTACGTAAATAGTAGAGATGAACTGATCACTGATGACCTTTCAGCACGATCTGCTGATACCTGATTGTGATTTAGGGCGGGGTCGGGAGACCCTTTTAAGTAGTACAATCAAGATATATAACAAGGTCTAGACTGGTTAAACTCGAGTGGCTTCGGGAGGCCAAGTTACTGAGTCACAGTTATTAAACGTTAGAAAAATAAAGTCCAATAAACACTTTGTAAAAAACATTGTGACAGGCAAGTATAAGAACTGGAAAATTATATCAGTAAAGGCAAAATAAGAGTCTCATCAAAGTTTATATTTACAGGTATAAAAAAAATGAATTTAGAAATATGCATATTAGTTTACAATAAATTATTATTATTATTATTACTATTATTAATAATAATAATAATAATAATAATAATAATAATAATAATAACTATTATGCATTTTTTTTCTAATTATTACAGTTTTAAAACTGATATTTATAAAAGTTAAAAGTTAAAAAAGTCCAAAGAGGACATGATTAGAAAATACTTTCAACATTAAAAAGATTTTTAAAATAATAATAATAATAATAAAAGTCCTTGTCAGAGATTAAAGTAAAACCCTTTTCTAACAGGCCTTTTTAACCCTTTTTTCCTTATTTGCCCTCTTAATCTATAACATTTAATAACTAGCTGAAACTCTTCTGAAGCATTAGTGATTCAATTCTGATTTATTTTCTGTGTTACAGAGATTGTGGACGGATTGTGAAACAGTACAAACTTGTAACTTAGCTTTATTAGATATGTATTTTAGAAAGATGCCAAATTAGGCATCTTCCAAACAACAATTCCAAATAAGCAATGACATTTTCTATTTACACTACCAGTAACTACCAATATTTTTAATAGAAACGTTACTTATAATAAATCATTATTTTCACTCTAAATAAACACATACATACTAGAAACAGAAAAACAACCCATGTATTTTAATGTCATTATACTTTAAGTAACAGAAAAATTAAGCCCACAGTCGCTTATAATTGGTGAACCTGGCAACCCTCGGGTGCTGGGGCAGCAGTGACAGAGAACAGCTCAGGAAATCTGTGTGTGAGTAACACACGAAACGTGATTTTTTTGTAACTGTAATGATACATAATATTGAACTGTAATCGTTTACATCACTTCATTACTGAATAAAGTCATCAGATTGCTGTAATGTGATATTATAACCCCCCCCCCCCTCTTCCCCAACACCGGTGATCATTACCTCATGAAATATGGCTCATTTGTTTCATATCACTGATAAACTGTCAGGATGAGTTACAGAAATGTTGATCGATGATCATATACAGAGACTATAGTGTTCCTGACAGAAGCCTGAACCTGGGTTATTGTTTGTGTGTGTGTGTGTGTGTGTGTGTGTGTGTGTATGTGTTTGGGGGGGGGGTGTAATTAGGGTTCTCCGGTTTCCTCC
Organism: Duopalatinus emarginatus; assembly: GCA_028565595.1. Taxonomy (NCBI): domain Eukaryota; kingdom Metazoa; phylum Chordata; class Actinopteri; order Siluriformes; family Pimelodidae; genus Duopalatinus; species Duopalatinus emarginatus. The sequence continues at coordinate 16,872 of JAOVVF010053212.1, forward strand.
ACCTCCCAAACAACATGGCAGTTTATGACTTGGCCTTGCGATATAGACAGGCATCCATTCCAGGTTGCGTTCCCACCTCGGGTCTAGTGCAAGACAGCACGTGCAGCCGTGACTCACTCGCAACACTTATTCATTTCAGACATTTACTTGTCATTTGTTCAGTACCTAACTGTCCTGGTTTGGTGCAGAAGGCACAGTATAGGACCTGGTCCGGTCCGGTGGTCATCTCTCTCTCTCTCTCTCTCTCTCTCTCTCTCTTTGTCCCTGTCCTTTTATCTGTGTCTTTCTCTTTGCCCTCATTACCTAATTGAAATCGCGTTGACTCTCCGTGTCCGTACTTGCTGAATTCCTTTATTCTCGTGGTCATTCTCTCACACTCGTCTCACCCGTGGGGCATGCAGGTGTGCCATCTCCACACCCTGTTGTTATCTATCCCCCTTTTCTCTCTCTCTCTCTCTCTCTCTCGTTCTCTCTCTCTCTCTCTCTCTCTCTCTCT
>JAOVVF010053241.1:0-17361 GCA_028565595.1 Duopalatinus emarginatus
CATCAAACCTGAATGAACGTGTAAGAGTGGGGAGGCGACAACATCCAAACATCCCAGTTTACCAAAACACTCTATAACTACCTAACTATGTTTAAAAAGAGAAATGCCCTCCATTAATCAGTAAACTGATATTCAGGATAAATTCAAAAAATATATGAATAATCCATATAAATAATATTTGAATATTTTAATAGTAGGTTTGTATGATTTTCTGAGAAATATTTTTTGTAGTAACACTGGAGAATTAAAATTTGACCAAAACGATAAACAAATATAAGCAAATATAAGCAAAAATAATGTATGGGATTTGTAATGCATTTAAGCAATAATGATGGAGTGCTATATCATGAGATATTGGCACTGGTGTACTGCGGTTGTAGTGCCAATATCTCACGATATAGCATGACCCTTGAGTGTATTATTCTGATTATACCACAGTTCTGTTTTTAGCGTTTATTGGTAGATTTTAGGACAAAGAAGATGAAAAAATAGAATCTGTTTGTTTATTAACTTTCTGAGAGGTAAGATAATTCTATTTGATGGCCCCCCTGTTTAAATGGAATTCTGAGCTTACCATAAATAACCGAAAATGGTTTACTCACCCCAGTTAACATTTTTTAGGAGTCATATGTGTGTAGATTAATGTACGAGACTCTATCGACTTTTAAGGAAAATATATTTTTAATAATGACGTTTTTGTTTACTTTGACACTGGTACCGCTAGAACGACGGGGGTCCCCCGATGTCAGTCACTTCTGATTTTCTGGAACTCATCTTTTCTGACTAAAAGTTGCTGTATTTGTAATTTTCAGTGACATATGTAGTGCTGTCATTTTATTTATTTATTTTTGACCAAGGTGACAAGCTTTTTTTTCCTCATAGCAAGAAAGCTAACCGGTATGGCCCTTTAAGCAGGAGCTTTTTTTTATGTTTAGAGAGATGAGAGAGAAAGAGAGAGAGAGAGAGAGAGAGAGAGAGAGAGAGAGAGAGAGAGAGAATCTGCATTATGCGTAAGTGGCTGAAATTGGGGAAGGCCGATGTTAGCAGGCGCGACATTAGTGTTATAGTTATAGCTAAACAGCCCACTGCTGAAACATCAGACTAAAACAGTCTAGGAGCATCATTAACTGCCCAATAATTATTATACAGATAATTAACACAAATGCATCCATTCGTAAAATAGGATTTTTGAACTCGCTATAATTCATTTTGGCAGATGTTGCTGGTTTGTTTATGGCTGAGGTGTTTGGCTTGTAAATGGTGTGGTTGGTAGAGTTACATGTGTATGTGGGGGAGGGATATTTGGAGAGCTTCGGTCCCAGTGCCATTATCATGTAATAACAGCACTCATGGAACATCTCTCGGCCAATCAGATTGCAGGGTTGGAACTAACTGTGGTATAAAAAAGTTATTTAAATTATATTTTTCTCTGCAGATATATGCGGCTCCAAGCACACTGCTTGGCAGGTCAATACTTGACTGTTTGTGTCTGCATACAGCTGCATACATCGTTTTGCACATGTAACTGTTCTTGTATGGTTATATATCAGCTCATTTTGCACAATCACCACTTTACTACAGACTGTTACAATGTAACTAATGTAGCACACACTACTGCACAATGTATATAGCTTGTATAGTTTTGAATAATTTACATTTTGTATTTTATTTTATATATTTTTCTGCATGCTTAATTTGATCTTTGTTATTTGTCTATTTATACTTTTTATTCTTTTAACATCCAGTGTGGGCAGCAAAGTAAGAATTTCATTGTTCAGGGAAACTAGTTTCCTTACTGTGCATATGACAATAAAGCTTTGAATCTTGAATCTTTGAATCTTTGAATATATCAATTCTTATTACTTTTACCGTACAGGCACATGGATTTGTTGTGCAGCTCAATAAGACAGATGAATAGGTTATTTCTAATCATGCTAATAACAAGTAGGGTTGCCAGGTTCTATGTAGAATGTCAATATTTTGCAGATATACAGTATACACTGCATTCGAATTGTACATTGTTCAACAATTGTAGAAGATCCTTCTATGGCTGTCTGTCAGTCTATGCGGGTGAGATTTCAAATTCCTTGGCTTTGTGCTATAGACAGGAGAAACAAAAGCCTGATTCAAACCAAGGTAAAGATTGGTTTAATTGAAAGGTTGGTTTGGTTGGATGACCATTAAAATATAATCCAGTTGTCTTGTTCTCTGGTGCAGAAAGTCCTAAAAAGGCTGTTATGTGAGTCTGTTTCTTTAGTTAATGATGACAAGATTGAGGTACCAGTTACTGCTCTACAAGACACTGTTGCTCAGCCTCTTATCCTGTCTTAAATCCTTTTGATCAGTCATTTTGCAGTCCCCATGTTTTATGTAAAGATTTTGGTAGGCACTATGTTAAGGTTCCTACATGACTACATGAGTTGAAATTTAGCTTCGATCCTTTTTTCTGATGTATTAAGAACTGGGGTGTGCAATTTTGTGCAATGATATTGCTGAAGAAAACATGTTTTTTGTGTTGGAGCTTTCAGAACATTTCTTCCTGATGTAAAATCTGATGTTTATTTGCCCAGCCTGTGAGGTAACATGCTTGCAATCTACAAAAATGAACGATGTTGACCTTTCTAATTCCTTCTTAGTTAAGGTAAATATGGTTGATACACCTTGTAAGCAAACCCAGCCTGTCTCATTTTCTAAGTTTAGAAAGGCTGAATTAACTGAGCTTCCTGGGGGTTATAAAGATCTTATCAGTGCAGAAAAAATGTTCCGCAGGCTTTGATGATTTGAAAGATCACATTAATACACAGGTGTCTTATTACCTTGACAATGGGGTGTTGATGCAGAAGTGGACATCACGCATTGACACTGAATTGGATAATGTCTATAAGGTTGTTGTGCCATCAGAGTGTGCCATTTATGTTTTACATCTGACACATAAAAATCCTTGGTTTGGTCATCAGGGAGTATAATCAAGCCCTATGATTGTATTTTAAAACTGAAAAAAAGTAAAAAGTGAAGTGGCAAACTATTGTCAGTCATGTGATTTTTGTCAGAGAGAAGGTAACACTAACTAGAGAATTCCTCATGCTTCTTTGTGTCCTATCCACATATTAGGAAAGCCATTCTCACATGTCTTGGTTGATTGTGTGGTCCCACTAGGGAAATCAGTTTTTGTTCACAGCAAAATGTTTTCCTGAAGCTATTTATTCTCTTGGAAGACATGTTCCTGTGGTTGTGGTTAAGTCATTGATTAAATTTTAAATTTTGGACTTCAGATCATTCAGACAGAACTTATATGTATAAGTTATATGTCCAGGTTGCACAGGTTATGACTTATTTTAAGGTGAAACATCAAACCCAAGCCTGTATCATCCACAGTCACAAATAACTATTGAAGGATTCACCATTGAAGTTCATGCTTAGGACATACAGTATTGCATGGATAGTGGTAATCAGTGGGGTAAGAATCCAGGCTAAGTGATACAGATTAGCACTCCAGAAAGAAAATGTAAAACCCCAATTCATGTGAATTTACTCAAGAGTTATGTTGGGCGAGATTCTAGTGGTGATTTGTCATCCACACCTGCTGGGAATTAAGCGGCAGTCTCAGAACCACATGTGACAGAATCAGGGTTACATGTGCCAGATTTTTCACTTCTATGTACAGGTATTTGATTATGTAACTCAGAAATTCTAGATAATCTGCATTCTCTTCTGGGAGATTTACATATCAAAATAGTATACTAGTATAGTATAATATAGTATAATAGTCTCAGAAGCATACTGGCTCTCAGAAAACCCATCTAAAAGGTAACAGAAAGACTAAGAAATAGAGCTAGAGGTTGTACAACAATGGAAAAGGTTCTAACCAGCTATGACCTTCCCATTGACAGGACAAATTTGTCTTTGTCTCATCTGCCTGTTGCACTGGCACTGCAAGGTGACACTTTACAGTAAAAGAAGCCTTCTTTAGCTTCTCAACTACAGTCCTAAGACTAGTAGTGTGTTCTTTCCATCCTGCAGAAAACCTGTACATCATCTACATATGCTACATAATCAGCTACATTAAACAACACTATTTACCAACCTTTGAAAAAAAGCTGAGGGCATTATTGTATATAGTAAGAAGTCATCAGGAGTTACAAAAGCAGACACTTCAGAAGTTCTTGGAATAAGAAAATCTTGCCAATAACCCTTTTTCATAGGTCTCATTTACTAACTATGGAACACTCCAGGGGTTCGGGAAATGAGGTACACGGTGGACAGGCGAGTCTCTGTATCCACTGCACTTTTCAGCACTTTTAATAATCTCAATTAGATGTGGTTGCATGCACTCACACTCACAGATTCACACACAGTGCGAATCGTGTGGGTCATGTCAGCTCGCTCTCTCTCTCTCTCGCATGTGGCCGATGTCCTCTCGCCTTTATCTTCCTCCTAATCACTGCAACATACAGCATACATTAGAAAAGTGATAACTGGTAAAGGTTCTTACCCGCTCGTCATCCCCCCCTCTCTTTTCATTCACAAATCGGCACGCAGCCACGCCCTCCTGCCACATACCTCCACCGCCCGACTCCATCCGGCCTGCAGCCGACCCCCACTCCCCCAAAGGCAGTCCTGTGGACCACCTCGAACCTAAACGCCTGCAGAGCCAGATACTGATGAGTGATCCGCATGTTGGCATCCTTCATGCGGTGAAGCCACAGGAGCTGGGCTTGTTCCGAACAGAGGGTGAAGGCCCATCCCGGCAATTCCTGTCCCATCTGACCACCCACTTGATGGCCAGACACTCTTTCTCGATGGTGCTGTACTTCCACTCTCACGTTGCCAGTTACAGCTGATGTACAGCACAGGGCATTCCTCCCCCTCCACCAGCTGGGACAACATGGTTCCCACCTCCCTGTCCAATGCCTTGGTCTGTAAAATAAAAGGGAGAAAGAAGTCAGGAGCATGTAAGAGCGGTCCGCCACAGAGAGCAGCCTGGACAAAGGTCTGTTGTCATGGCTCCATCCACTAGACTGTATCTAGTGACCCCCCTTTTTAGTGAGATCAGTCAGGGAGCTGGTGATGTCTGAATAATTAGGCACAAACCTACAATAATAGCCAGCTAGCCCCAAGAACCGTCTCACCTCCTTTTTGGTCTTGGGCCTCAGGCAGGCTGTAATCACTGCAGTCTTTTCAATTTGGCCACAGTGACATGGCTCACAGTCGTTGACTCTGGGGCTGGAATACCCGTGGGTGGCAGAGGCTCCTTAGCTGCTGCATGCTGGCGAGAGTCCAGATGAGTTCGGCCAGGGGTGAGGACTCTATGGCGGTCGTTCTTCCTTCAGATCTCAGGTTTCAGCACCAGTGTGGAACACTCCAGGGGTTTGGGAAATGAAGGACATGGGGGACAGGCAAGTCTCTGTACCCAGTGCACTTTTCAACACTTTTATTAATCACATTTAGATGCATTTGCATGCACTCACAAACATACAAACGCTGTGAGTTGTGTGGGTCACGTCAGCTTTCTCTCTCTCGCCCGGCCATGTCCGCTCACCTTTATCCTCCTCCCAATCACTGCAACACACAACATATATTAGGAAAGTGATAACAGGTGAGGGTCCTTAACGCTCGTCGTCCCTCATCTCTCTCCATTTACAGATTGACGCGCAGCCATTTATATATTATAATATTCATATTTTTTTTTTTACCTATTCCACCTTTTCTAGTAGTCATTGCCCTGAGGTCAACAGCTTTGAAGAAGCCCCACAGCCAACGACTAGCATCAGCTAATCAGATTGATTATTCAGTATGATTGCAAGTGCAAATACTGCTTCTAAACAAACAGTTCTATATACAATAAATTAAAACTGACCAAATGTTCTGTCTCCAATATTTGAACAGATGCTATCTGGCTAGCTTGTTGACACTGATGTGAACAACTCCTGTTAAAGCTTTTCTCTTCTTCCTTTGTATTGTCATCAGTTATTGTATTTGAATTCAACTGTTATATTTCTGAAATACACTGTTTGTCCTGTTTCTTGATGATGTTGCTAGTTAGTATAATATTATGTGGCAAATGCAGATGAGCAAAGTGATAAGAACAGTAGGATATTATTGGAATGCTGCGCATCCATTCATACAAGTTGACTAGAACTAACCATAACTGTATAAAAGGACATAATTAATTGATTAAGGGCATTGTATTATCTTGTTATTAATCATTTGACTACTTCACTAACATAATACAAATGGCAACTGTGTGTGTGTGTGTGTGTGTGTTAATAAACATTGTACAGTCCAATTTAATTCTTTAGACTGTAAATTCTAAAGCAGTGTGTTTGTTTGTGCCTCTGAAATCTCAGTTCTGAACCAAAGCCGATAGATTTATTAGAGAATTTTTGCCACTGTCTACGGGTGGTCCGCATGCATCATTCTAAAAAAAATAACAAAAAAACATCTGCAATGATGAATTCATTTCATGGTTGGACAAAAGCTTACAAATACAAAATATAGACAGAACACTTTATTATGGGTAATTTCTGTTGTTTGTGCTCCCTGAGCAAATCATTGTCTACTACATGCTGTGAGGAAAACAACACCTGAGCTGAAGAGCAGGACATTTGCAAGCAACAAAAAGCACTGGCAACAGTGTAGCAGGATACTGAGTGCAGTATTGATTTTTTAAAGGACCTGAAATTATGATTGCACATTTTGATTATGCAGTCATAGTTGTTTGTTTGCTTGTTTGTTTCGCTGTTTTTGTTTACATAAAGCACTGATTTAGTTGCACAACAGTTGCCTTATTGAAACAGTTACCTGAATGCTAAACTGTGCTTGGACCAACAATACCTTCCTAGCTACTCTATTTGGATTAAGCATCTAGATAAACTTTGATTGTTGGGTTAACTATTTATTGTGCAATAAATATCTTGAAAAAGGGAAATCATTGAAAAAAACTTTACATATTTTCTTATTTGGGGACCCAGAAATGAGTGGAACTAAATGCTAATAATTAGAATGTTATGCCAGCTTTTACCAAAGTTGACGGAAAGACCAACCAGATATAGGTATATATGTATTGCATAAGTTTTAATGACTAGAATATTTATTCCAGAATGAAAGTCTACACACCACTGTTAAAATGCCATTCTTTTGTGATGTAAAAAAATATTTACCAAGATAAACCTCAAAACTTTTCCTACCTTTAATTTGATCTATAATCCATGTAAATCAATTAAGAAACTTCAGCTTTTTTGGAGAGGCCTAAAAGCTTTGTGCCAAAATTGACTGATCTGTTCATAATTCTCTCCACCTTGCCTAAAGCCCCAGTTCCAGCTGGGGTACATTGATTAGTGGATCACATTTCTCTTTAACCAAGGCTTGATGATTTCGGAACAGCCTTGCTGGGGAAGTTATTCACATCAGTGGGCGCCATCTAAAAAGACAGACAGCTAGCGAGACACTGGCTCTATCGGCGGCGTAATTTAAGTGAGTTTAGTGATGTGGAGGACTACATCGATGATCAGATAAGGCCTGTGGAGACTCCATGGAAACCAAATGATGTCTGAGATTTGCTGTCTGGAACCAGAAGGAATACAACAGAGACATGCTAGGAGACATTATAGTGTACTGGGAACTGCATGTGTCACATAGACTTGTATGATAAATTAATGTTAATGGCTGTATAAATGTTTTTCACACTACATAATAAGGGTGCATTTGGAACTGCCCAAATATGTTTAGATCTGATATAAGAATGGAGAATGTTAATAGACTTATTTATTTATTAATTTATTGATTCATTCATTCATTTATTTGGCACCATAGGTAGTCAAACACACATGGTAGGCTAATTGTGGTAAATTGTCCCTAGCTGTGAGTGTGTGAATTTTTTAAAGACAGATCATAAACTACTGCACTAATGTACACTTTATTTATTTTTTCCCAGCAAACACAGAAAGTTGTACTAACATTAGCCTATGCATCATTGTTAAGGGGTCCACATAAAAAAATACACTGGGCTAAAATGATAACACTATTATCATACCTGCAAAAAAGGTGCAGCAGTTGTTTGGAAGAGAATTTACATCAAGAAAGCAGAGACACAACTTTTACATACCATCTTTGATAGACGGATTGAACATGACATCATTCCCCAGCTACAGTCATCTAACCTTTTATTACTGATGTTATTTCAGGACATCTCCCTAATTCTTCCCAAAACCTAATGGTGCAACATTCGTACTACAGCTTTTTCTATGTGCTCCCCAAAATACACACACACACACACACACACACACACAAGAAAACTGTTCTGTATGTCCTATTTCACTTACTCTTCTCCCACAGAAATCATATCTACGTTTTAGATGACATTTTCCATCCCATTATTCTGTTTTTATTGACATTGTGAAAGACTCTTTCTGCAAATTCTTGAATGCTCCAAAGAACAATGCATAAATGCAAAAGTCTGTATACAGTCTGCATACATTAATCTCTAATGAGACTGGATAAGAACCCATCATGATCTCTATCAAGCATTATTGTCATGACTACGGCAAGACCCAGCAGCGACAAGGGGACACTTGACTTGCATCGCGCACCTGAATCACGTTATATACACGCTATAAAAGCCATGTACTCCTTAGTGTACCTTAGTGGGGAGTATTGACGTTGATTGAGGCATGATAGACATTTATAATGCTTTTTGTTCTTCTAATGGACGCTGAAATACCGATTACTCTGGTTGCCTGCTTTTCCTGTTCTCACAGTGTTTTTTCCCCTTTTGGCCTTTCACGGCAACTTTCGGTTTTGTGTATTTTTTTTGTTCATTAAAGGCTTCCTGAACATGCATCCTAACACCCGCGTTGTGAATACCTCTTTCTATATGCGCACACACCTTGGCTCCATGTAGTAGCGTGTCTTTATGTGATAAGTATACATCACAGAGCATGGAAAAAAACTTTCCTTCCCACTGGACTCCAGTTCTGTCATCCAATTAGCTAAATGTTAATGGACTAAAATCAGACTAACAAGCCATAGCATCTTTATTCAATGATGTCTGAATGATTCCCAAATGGTTTCAGCTTCTCTTCATACCCAAGAAAAATAACATCTATTACTACAGGTCAGTGCAATCCACACTTTTCTAGTCTATCATAAAAAAATGTGATAAGAAAATAGCCCATCTTAGAAGAGACTTGGAAAAAAGTTAGGAAGACAAGAAGGCCAGACATGCTTTTCCACCTGCTTCTATATCTAAAAAAAAAGAGTTTTTATTTGTATCATTCCCAGACATTCAAAATTAACCCCCACATTGTTATCCAAAGGCCTACATTTACTAAAAGTGAAAGTGAACTACCCTTTTGACCACTGTGCAGTAGAATTGACCGCCGCACTTGACCCATCCAGGCAGTGAAACAAACACGTACACACTTGTGAACACAAGTAAGGACAGCCCCTATCTGCAGTGCCCAGGGAGCAATTGCGGGGATTAAAATGGGCACCTTCTGGTCCCAAGGCTAGTTCCTTAACCAAAAGACTATGGCTGCCTCCAAGGGGCCAACTCCCAATAAATTTACTGATGACTGGCACCAAAAATATTTCCACTATTTAAGAATACATGCTCATTTCAATAAGGATCACCACAGATCATTCAGACTTGCTGAAGGCAATGGAAACAATATTGACATTTACAAATATGATTCCACTAAATCACTTTAGAAAAGTCCACCAGGAGAACTTTAAGCATTTGATAACTTTATATATATATATACCTGCTAAAAACGAAACAGTCTCAATCTTCTGAAAAAATACACTGGTATAAAAGGAAGACACTGTTCCAGCCAGCAAACAAAGGTGCAGCAGTTGTTGTCTGGAGAGAAGAATTTGCATGAAGGAAAAGATACCAGCTTCTGTGGGTTTATTGACCACAACCTCACCTCCAGCTACAGTCCTCAAACTAATCTTTTGACATCATTTTAACAGGACATCTCCTTAATTTGTCTCAAAATCTAAGGGTTGGTTATTCCTGCTGCAGCCATTCCTATGTGCTCCCCAGAATACACATAAAAATAGTTCTGGATGTCCTATTATTTTACCTGCTCTTCTCCAACAGAATCATATCCAAGTTTCTAGATGACATTTTTCAGCCCATTATGCAGTCTTTACTGACATTGTGAAAGACTTTGCAAACGACATTGCAAAATGACTGACAAATTTTCTGCAAATCCAACAAGTAACAATCTATAAAATAAATTATTTACCTCTATGGATGTTAAAGGTGCATTAAAGGTGAGAGCCCCAAAACATTTCCTAAATGTGTGATCAGAAAATGATCCACCCACCAAAATTTCCTTAAGATTGTGTTTATATTTAGCTGCTTCAGCTTCAATTTCAAGTTTTACACTCAAGTAAGGAGCATTAGTATGGGCACAAAGATAGATTTGGCAAACAAAAGCAACTTATTGTACTGAAACTATTTATTGAGTACACTTATGCCACTTTGGTATTGCCAGCTGCATAGTTAAGAATTTTTTATTTTCTTCTTCTCCATATGTCAAGTCAGCCCTGGAATATATATGGAGTATTGCTCATCAGAGAGTTGTTCATTGTCTTCTTTGTAGTAAGTGCAATCAGCTATACATTGGAGAAACCAAGATGAGATTAGCCATTCACATCAGAGCACCTTTGCACAATTAGAATGAAATAAATTGGCACTTTGACAGCAATGGATATAACATTAATGATATTTCTGGGTACATCACTATCTGTTGTTATGGGGCAACAAAGAGAGGAAACAAAATAATGTTGAAATAAGACAGTGCAGTGAAGATTTTGCTTTTCACTGTGCAATATTTTTTGCATGTCACTACTGAAATGTTTTTTTTTTTTCTTTCTCCAGTGGTGTAAATGCATTTGCTTTTATTTTAAATGGAATCACAAAAGTGAAATGCAAGGCTGTAGTGTGGATTGCATCTGAATCCAGGAAGTAACAGCAGTGTACTTAGCTTGGTTTTATTACTCAATACTTGCAGAAAGAAGTTATTAAATACAGCATAAAAACAGGGTTCAAGGCTCTTAGCTTGGACAGCTGATGATAGCAACAAAACCATATGTCACCATACATGTATTCTTAGTTTATCTTTATGTAAGGGTTTTGTCATTGCCTGCATGGCTGTTTTTAAGTATGGACTTTTGCATGGCCTTAAACTTTCAGTCATTCTCAAAGAAAATACCACTTTTACACACGCAAATTCTTTCACCTATGCCTACCACATGGTACAGTACAGGAACTCTAATCCTCAACAAGTGTAAAAGATAATCATTTACATTTTTTCCCCATTTTCTCAAAATCAGTTGCACTTCATTAATAATTTACACATTTCATTAATAATTTACCTGATATAAAAATTAATGACATTTATTCATAGGCACAAGACATTATTGTGGTCTCTAATTTTATTTCACTCCAAGAATAAATGTACTAATCTTATCTTTATGATACTCCTCTTTGTCAGCCATGGAATCATAAACTATATATGGGAAGACAGTCAAGGTACACTATCCATATAGCTATGGAGTTTCTGTATTGGATGAATGGATGGATGAATGAATAAATGGATAGATAGATTTGTTATTACATCCTGCTTCTTCAAAGTACTCATCATATTCACTGGTTTCTTATTATTCAGTCTGTATAGATACCTATTTAGTTGCATTTATTCTTTGCTAACTATTGTAATCCTTAGTATATCATATACCATTTTTCAGTTGTTTTGGTATAACACAGCTTGTTTTATCCGTTGCGTCTTTTCACCAAGCATTTAAATGGCAAACAGTTTTGGGCTCTGCAATTGCACATATTGAAAGAGTTTATTCTTAGTAGAAAATCGCAGAAATGCTTTCATTTATGCTAAATATTTTCATGTTTACTTCAGAAATAAATATCAACACATCAGATTAAAAGCTTTTCCAGGTGTCCAGCACATGCCAATTTTTCTAGGGTGCAGCTCTATGTCACAGCTTACAGTAAACAGCTACTTCTCTACGCTGATTCAAGCAACCCACACAGAGCACTGCAGCCTTTGTATCTTGATTCATTTCCTTATTCCAGTGTATCTCACTGTGCTTTTGAACCGAGTGCCTCAGAATGAAGGATAAAAAAAATAAAAAAAATACTGTACTGACACACCTCACTGACACACCCACAGTTTTGCATGTCGCGTCCTCGTGCTTCAGCTAACTTATTTTAAATGAGGCAACTTTCTAATATCAAGCTGAATTTACCACAGTAACATTACCACATCAAGACACTCTTTGATCATCTTAAGGTACTGGTGTATAACTTTAATAACTTGTCATTTAAACCTTGTGAGTGGTATACGTTTGTATTGAACTGGTAGAAGCAGCCTTTCACAAGAAAACCTCTTTTCCTCTGTTGCAATTTGTTACAATCTCTCTCTCAAACTAATGACTGTAGCTCTTTATTTCTCTTCAGGATTGCAGCCTCTTTAATTTTGGTATATTTTCAACAAATAGGGCCTTATTCCCCTTCTTACAACTTGATTCCCATTTATTCCACTTTCCACCCCATGCAGTCTGAATTTGCTTGCTTAGTCATCCAATGCTTTCTGTCTTTCATCCAACACTCCCTCCATAGAAATCCTATCCCTCTCTTACCATACTTACCAATTCCAATCCCCTCCGCTAATTCATTACAACATTTCATTTTCATCCTTCAAATTCTCAGTCTCTTCCCCATTCACCCTAATACCCTCTCCTATTCATCCCGGTGACTCCATCACACAATCCCACTTTTCTTTACTCAGCCCTATTGAAGTCTTTCCCCAATTCACTCCAAACTTTACAAAAATAGGTAGATAGATAATTACAGCTAATTACAGCTAGTAGCAATTTTTTAACTAAAAGCTACTGTTTTGTTTTTCCTTTAAAAGATCACAGCATGCTGATTTATAAATCTCAAATTCTGCTCAATTTTTCTTCAACTCTCAACCCAGTTCCACCCAGTCAGTCTCATGCTCACACTTCACCCAAGCACTCAGTCGAGTTCCCATGGCTGAAACTGGAATTGGCAATTCAATCCTGAGTATTGATTCCTCCAGCTGGCACTGCTTCTATGAAAGCTGCCTACCCAGCATTCGGGTTGTCTCGTGCAATCTAAGCCTGAATGAAATTGCAGACAGAAAAAGAATTGTTAGTTGTGGGTTGTGCTGTTATATATAACAATATCTAACATTTTAGAAATAGGCTCCTGTCAGACATGAGGATAATATTGATCTCGAGTTTCAAATTGAGGTGACAAAAACGCGATGAAATGAGGCTAAGTGTGGGGAAAGCATGTGTATGTTTCCAGTCATGCTAAGCTAATGTTATCCATAAAGTCAGTACATACGTACCTACCCTTTGAAACCTATGAATTAGTTCTTCTACAATCAGTTTTCACCACAGTCACATAAATACTATCAAATAGCAGAGGCCATTACCATGGTCTATTCTGTGTATATTTATCAGGTTTTAACACTACAAAATGTTAAAAAAGTTCAAGGGGGTCTACTATGTTATTATAACAATTGTTTATCTTCAAAGATTAGTATTTAATGTGTTTTGTGTCAAAGAAACAGTCAAAGAAAATTTACCTGGAACTAAAGCAGCAATGACATGATGGTATAAGTTTCTACACTTTTCCATTTTCTGTGTCGACACACAGAAAATATCCTCAGGCCAAAGGTCAACCCAAAGTTTATAAATCAACCCAGCCTGTGAAATGTTTCAAGTGGGTTGTGCAATCACTTTGTTATGTAATATTTGCTGAGCTGTGAGGACAAATTTTCTCAAAGGTGTATTAATATACTGTAATGTAATATGTAATGAATATAATATACTAGTACATTATTCTGGGAAAAATTATATTGTGCTAATTCTTTTCAAAGCATTGTTTTCTGATTATATTGATTAGATTTTAAAAACAACCATGTCTCTTGTTCAGAATGTGTAGTTAAAATTGATCCAGAAGATCCCTTAAGTTGTGACTTTGCAGGTTCTTTACACCTGGTAACACTGAGAAGCAGAACTTTTATAGCAGCTGGTTATCATTTTGTAACTCTGCTGTGTAATAGCCACACCCAACAACACCACCCCCCACCCCAACATATACTGACTAAAAATTATTACGTCAGATTATACTCTTTTCAAGGAGCTTCATAAGTCCTAGAAGAAAATAGAAGATAATTTTTTCTCTTCTTGTGTGGATTGTTGTGAGGAATTTACTGGCACAGCAAAGAGAACAGCAAAGGTAGAACTAAGAATAACTCAAATCTTACCACCTGTTTTAGAGTGATCATATTTATTCAATAAATTACAAAGTATGTAATTAAATAGTCTTAATTTTTTTTTAGTAGTCTAAAAAATAGTAAAGTCATAAATTCTCCATGACTACACAATGTAAATATACATGTTTATAGCTATCAATGGAGAATGAAAGCCGACTGATTGGAATATAATCATCGGCAATGTTTCTGTGCATCAAAAATATATTTGCATCTGCAATGTTTCTGTGCATCAACTTGATTTAACTAAAATTATCTTTAACCAGCCATTTCCTCTATGTGACAAAGAAAATAGCAGAGCTACTAAAAATAGGCTACATATTTGCAGCAGAATAGAGGGTTCGGTTCAAAAGCTTGTAGACCAAAGTTATTCAAAATAAGCACTCAACTTGAAGCCCAAAATAAATCAGAGCTGGAAAAAGAAACAGATATAGGAAATAGAAATAGGAAGGAAGGAAGAAATAGAAATAATGAGGACATTTTCTGTGGATGTGTAATACCATGCATTATAAAATATTGCTAAAAATACATATAAACTACACTGCCATTCCTTTATGTATAAAAATATAAAGATATCCTTTTTTAAACTCTGTTTAAAACATCATTTTATAAGCACAGTTTTGTCATTAATACACATTTTTTCTACCACTAGCGCTTTTGTGTGAGTTGTCAGAGCGACACTGTAAGCGACAAGTAAAAACTGCATGTATATAAGTATGTGATTTGATGTGGCCACAAAGTTGTGATTTGAGAGAAATGAGGTGTTTCACAACTTTAACTTAAAGTAAAATTGTCGTTATATATAGATAATAGATATATACATTAAGTAACACCCATAAAAGCATACATTATCAACTTTCAACAGCAGATCTTATTGCATGAATCATATTGCATGGGGACTTTAAAACTAATACTCTAACATTAAAATAACAGTTCTCTTATCTGATCATAATACTATTAGTACTCTGTGTCCATTTGACAAAGACAGATGCAAGGTATTGAAATCCCCCAATTACAAAATTTTCAAAAATCTTTCTCTTGCAAAACTTCCTTAATGTTTAATCATCCCCTTTGTTTTACATCCACTGCACTATTTCCCTAACAATGGAGGAGAACCAAAAGGGAGTATGGTTTGGGGACTGAGACCTGCAAACTATTTGTGTAGTAGCTTCTGATTTTAATTTCAATTCAATTCAATTTTAACAAAAAAAGCGAGCGAGCGAGAGAGAACAATTAACAGTTGTACAGGTGTATTGTGTTACACTTATTTTATGCTAGTATTATTTTGCTCAGCTTGTTGACTGTGTTTGATGTGTTTGACTGTGTTTGATGTGTTTGACTGTGTTTGATGCACTGCTGTGGAAACTTTCTGGCTAGAAAGGTAGAATAGACCGCATTATTAGTTCCTACAAAACATTCTATTGGTTTTTTCAAAAAAAATTAAAATAAATAATCAACAGGCCCACAATGAAATGCTGAGTCTAATATTTAAAAAATATTTTTAATGATAACAATTGATCCGTATAGTGAAAAGTTTTTGAATACATGACCGTCATTTTTAATTCTGTTCATTTTCTGCCCGTTGCCTATCAGAAGGCCATGTTTACGACAGAATCTGTAGAATTTTGTCTCACCTTATTCATAGCTGTCCAGATGCAAAAGTCTTATCACATGAATCATTCTGAAAAAAAATAAACACTGTCCAAAGAGTACCTACCAGCCCAAGGTCATTTTTCATGTGCGATATAAAATAGTTGAATTGGGACAAAAATGGCCACTCTGTCTCAGGGAATGGGTGAAATATTTTTTTCTAGAAAACAAAAGAGTTTAGGCTATAGTTATGATAAATGTGATTCTACTACTAGAAGTGAAAAAATGGCAAAGAAGTGATAAAGTGTTCACCATGCTGTATCTTTCCTCTGCATTTCTCACTAAAACATGTTTAATATGTATATCACTAGGGAGAAAAGTCTGGTCCAATATATGATCTCGAAAATGCTGTTTATTTTCCAGTCGCATCATATAATAAAAAAAGAGACATGACATGCATGAATCTTACATGGTTGAAATAAAAGAATATAAAGATAGAATATGAAGATATATGCATTAGACATTAAGAATATTGTCTGATATTTATATTGTGTAACCCCTGTGATAAAAAATAATTATGTTTATGTTATTTTGAGTGTACCAAAAGAATGTACGTTATAATGACTACTAAAATGTAATTGAACTGTAATTGAAATGTTACACTTAATTTATACTGAGTATACTAGTCATGTGTTATTTCTACCAGTCTTCTAATACAAGTAAGTATATTTTTCTAAGCTGCCAGATTGAACAATAAAGTATGTTTAAATTCTACTTGTAATACTACCACTGTGCTCATTAATCACATACTTAGTATATCAAGTTGGTTCAAGCACACATAAAGCATGCCTTTTTAAGTGTTTAATTGGGCATCTCAAACAAATATACTTAAATTTAAGGAAAAAATAACATATGAAAATGAATATGAATAACATATGAATAGTGTACTCAGTATAAACTAAGTGCAACTTAATATAATTTTAATTACATTTTAGTAGTGAATTAGTACAAATTAGAAGTATCGAAGTAACATAACTTAAGTATGCACTATATTGTTTACAGTAGAGGGCATTGTAGGTAGGAAAGATTTCTGCTCCTTAAAGGATCTGTGTCCCATATAGAAGGATGATGTTGCATTTGGCTAAATCTTTTAAACTGGAATTTCTGACCTCCAACTGGAACTAAACGGTTGGGGTGATCTCTCCAACTCTGAATTCAGCAAATGGCATCAAATAAAGGAGCATCAGTAAATAAAGTAGCACATCTGTATATTTAAATGTACTAGTGTTTATGTCAGATCACATGCAGACATATTAACATCTTAAAGTGGCAAAATTGGCAATACAGTTTGCTGTTTTGAGGAGGTAAACATGTACCACTGATGACAAAAAAGGCTCAGAGGAATCCATGGCCCCCCCCCCCCCCCCCCACCCCCCCC
>JAOVVF010053283.1:0-17352 GCA_028565595.1 Duopalatinus emarginatus
ATATTACAGATCAGAAGATTGTGTGTTTAAATCACAGAGCAAGACCTTTTACTTTTCACCCTCCCATTGAATTGTACCCTGCTTCAATAAAAAAAAAAAAAAAAAAAGGATTAGCCAAATGAGGAAATACGCTGGATTATGTGGTTTACTCTTTACTGGAAACCTTGCAGCCAGCATATTCATGGCAAACTGACAGTACATTTTGTACAGCGCACGTGTGTGTTCTAGTACTGACGCTGTGTGAATGACCAGAGACCCACTATGAACACTAACTAGTGCCATAGTGAGGTTTGCGATTGAGATGGCACTAAACAGTATAATGAGTGATGAAGACGATTTGCTTGACTTCAGATCTAATATTTCATCCTGCTGAGGCTTATTAGTAATATCACAGTGCAAAACTATCCTCAGTGTGATAGCAGGAGGATGCGATGGACAACACAAGAACTAAAAAAAAAAACTAAATCCACCCACAACAGATCGTTATGGGATGTTTAAGGAGGAATAAAGCAAAAAAGTATGTCTCTGGATCACATTAAAGGATTTGGTGAAGATTATGGAAAATGGAAATTTTTACCGCATGGGTGTGTGTGTGTGTGTGTGTGCGCGTGTGTGTGTGTGTGTGTGTATTAAGCACATTAATCTGAAAGCATTTGTCCGGAACATGGAATTCATTGGAAGAATAAGTGTTTCAGTATGACCGGATTTATATCAAATCACAGGAGAAATGCTACAATAAATAAACAAATAAAACATTTTGTCTAAAGACATTGATTAAATCTGCACTAGATTCCACTATTGTTCAGGTATTATAAGAAACATATATTGTAAATGCATTACAGTGAGATTTGTGTAGTACACATACATGGTAAAGACATGCGTAACTCTGTAAATTACTAAATACACGCATAATAATGTTAATAACTATGTTACAACACTAATAACAGTAATAACACACCTATAAAGCATTTATTCCCTATTTCTGCATATTTCATCCTTGAGAAAGCAAAGAATATGACACAACATTCTTCACTGATTGCAGACCATGGTACAAACACACACACACACACACAAAAATGTTAACTGCTCTTTTTCTCTGTCACTACACACACTAAGTACACATTATAAAATCTGTGTATAGTCGCCAGACACACAGTTCCCTAAACACTATAAAAACCTGACCTGTCCATCAGGGAAACACAAACTAGCATAGTGACTGTGCTGAACTGATCCCGGCAGTGTGACCTTTAACCCCAGTTCAGTCTCACATGGCTCATGAGTGACTGAGGCAATATAAAGAAATGTTCACTCTTTCCTCAGGGATGATGAGTGTGTATCAGAGAGAAAGAGTGTGTGCCAAAGAGTTAGTGAAGGGAAGTGTGTATCAGAGAGAAAGATTTAGAATTAGAGAGGAGTACTGTGTATCGGAAAAGAAGGGTGTGTAACAAAGAGGATGAGTGTGGGAGGAGAGTGTATCAGAGAGAAGGAGTATGTACTAGAGAGAATGGATGTGTATCACAATGGAGTGAGTGCTACCAGTGTGTGTACCATCAGAAACAAAGAATGTGTATCAAAGAGGAGAAGTGTGTACCAGAAAGGATGGGTGTGTATCTGACGTTGTAGAAAGTGTGAGTACCAGAAAGTTTCAGAGAGGAAGAGTATGCATCAGAGAGGATAAGAGAGTACCAGAGAGTATCAGAAGAAGATTTTGTCAGAGAGGAGTGTGTATAAGAGAGAAAGTGTGTGTACCAGAGAGAATTAAATAGTAGGTCTTTCTTT
This sequence comes from Duopalatinus emarginatus, assembly GCA_028565595.1. Taxonomy (NCBI): domain Eukaryota; kingdom Metazoa; phylum Chordata; class Actinopteri; order Siluriformes; family Pimelodidae; genus Duopalatinus; species Duopalatinus emarginatus. The sequence goes on from JAOVVF010053283.1 coordinate 1,780, forward strand.
AAGATAGGACAACTGTGTACCCGGGAGGAAGAGTGTGTATCAGAAAGTATGAGAGAGGAAGAGTGTATATCAAAGAGGAAGAGTGTGTACTAGAGAGTAAGCGTGTGTATGAGAGGACAAGTGTATGCACCGGAGAGTATCAGAGAGGAAGAGTGTGTATCAGAGAGAAGATGTGTATCAGATCTGCATCTAACAGACAATATGACTGTATAACAAAGAAAATGAGTGTGCATTAGAACTGATGAATGTGTGTCAGAAATGTTTTAATCAGAGAGGACAAGTATGTGTAGTATGAATACTACTATCCAAGCATGCCACAGGATCTGAGGGTGTGTGTTGTGGAGTCTGGGGCAGTGTGAGTATGTAGTGTGACTATAAAACAATGAAAGATTGTGTGGTATAAAATCTGTGTGCACACATCCTGAATAGTGAATGAATTGGCAGACGAGAGGAAAAACTCCCCTGCTTTATTTTCACACCAGGGTAAAAAGGGACAATCCTCACCGGGTACATTACAAGGTCAAAGGTCAACTATGTACTGAGTTCTGTAGGGCTCAAGTGCTCATTAGTGTCATTTGTGCTCTGAAACAGACTGACAGCAGCTTAAATACCTGTGAATATGTTTAACTGCTGAAAATTCAAACCAGGTTTAAACATTAACACACATTTCAAATTTAGTATTAAAAAAGGTGTGAGGGCCTAAAAACATACAGGTATTAATCCCTGCTCCTTCATGAATTTCTGTGCTGTCAGCTCCACTGCTTCTTTTCTCACTGACACACCCATGATTTCATGATCTAATTTCTGGATTTGCAGTAAATCCAGAAAAAAATGCAGAAATTTGCGAAGAACAAGACTTTCTCATTCGGAGTGTTGCACAAGCTTTCGAGATATAGACACGGGACAAAAAAATGTTAAAACTTCTGGCAAAAGTTTCTCAGCAGAGGGAAGCATTATGTGCTGTAAAATTTCCTGGTGGACAGCTGCAATGATTTTGGTCTTGATATAATACAGTGGACCAACACCAGCAGATGACATGGCTCCCCCAAACCACCACAGACCGTGGAAACTTCATACTAAATCTCATGTAATAAATGTAAATAATGTAAATTTGTTTGTTTTCTAAAATACAGTGAATTTCAGTGTCAAAACTGTGACATGAACCAGTCATGTTCATTTCCTTAATAAAACCAGAATCAACATAGATTGAGTGGGCAGCTGAAAGTTGCACTAGCACTAACACCTCAATGCACTACTATTCACACTATTATTCTCTCTCTTTCTCTCTCTACATATATACAAACCAGTCTAATACTTGGTAGATCCTTTACAGGGCATGGACTCTACAAGCTTTTGGAAATATTCTGTAATATTCTGTAATTTATAAACACAATACTTCCTGCATAACGGTCACAGTGTGGTGCATGACTTTACGGACGTGCTTAATAACATTGAGTTTGCAACCTCAGACGAGTGTTCCTCAAACCATAATTTGGAATCTCTAGACATTGTCCTGTTGGAAGAGGTCATCAGAATGAATGCAGGACATGTGTGGAACTCGTCAGAAAGAAGGAACACATAGCGTTCACCTGTCAGAAATGTAGACATACCAGCGGTCCCATGAAATGGCACTTAAACCAACCCCATACAATCATGGAGCTTTTTATTATTTTTATTCTTTTATTAAAAGAATTTAAACACATTACAAAGATTCAAGAAACATCAACATTAGGTGAGGTACTCACAGGAATACACAACTACAAATAAACATCCATCATTAAAAATATTCACATCATACTTAAGTTTGTCCTTTGCCCATTTATGTTCTATCCACCATTTTTGCATAGGCTGCTCTGTACCAGTTTTTCCTTTTTTGTGTGTCTGTGTGTATGTATATGTACAGTTTATTTTATTGTTTAAATAAATGTAAGTATTCGACATCCTGTTTACATGTACACATATATTAATACACAGACACTTTATACATTATAATTCTTTCAGATTCACTCTGTAATCCCCTATAACTGTTATGTTCACAGATATGATGCTGTTGTGTGAGGATGTGGTGTGTTTTTGTCCGAACAGTGATAAATGTAAAACGGTTCTCTTTCACTTCTGTAGTGCTCTCAACGACACACTTTATCACAAAGCAGCTTTAAACCAGATTTATGAACTGCTCAGTGATTTATTGAAAAGTAAAAATTAGATCAACAGCGCTCTCTAGTGACCAATCACATTCCAGATTTTAATCATGTGACCTTTCATTTATTGTCACCTTAAGTGTTTGACAGATAAAAGTCAAACAACTGCACTGTATTTTGTGTTCTCTATTTTTATAGAAATGAGTGTTGGCTGCTTGTTTAACTCTGGCACTAGTCTGAAGTTTAGCTGATGTTCTGATGTATGTAGGTGGCATAGAAGTATTTCTACACAGTTTAATAAAGTTTACTCACTGTTTTCTCACTCACAACTAGAGCAACCATAGCCTTGTAAGTTCAGTGCAGAACTTAAACAATCTTCATGTGGTTGATTGACAATATTAGTGCCTGAGAAATAATTTGATATACTCAAGTATAAATTAAACAGAATATATTCCTGTTATTTTTCAGGATGATGATAATAATGATTTTTATTATTATTATTATAATTAGTAGTGGTAGTAGTAGCAGCAGAAATCCTACAGAGAACAAAAATACAATGTAGAAATGTGTAAATGTAGAAATTAATATTAGAAATAAAGATTAAACAATGTAATGTCACACTCACCATCTGTCTATTAATAATGTTTCTAATCCTATAGATTTCTTACACTGTGTGTGTGGAAATGTGGAACAAAACATCGGTGTTTTCTGACCCTGCAGAGAAGCGGTAGTTTTAGTGTTTATGATAAAGGGATGAGTTGATAAAGGGATGAGTGCAGAAACCTCAGCAAGATTCAGGAGATTTGATTTAAATCTTCATGTTTTAGCTGCTGCACTTTCACCAGCAGAGGATTTGTATGATTGTAATGTATACATCAGTCTAGTTAAATTATGACTAAACGTTTCATAATTAGTTAAAATTTTAGTTAAAATAATCATTGAATTGTAACCACCACAGCTTTAATGTGGTATATAGGCTGATATAAACACACTGTACTAAAAGGGTACTGGGTTTACTTCAAAGCCATAAGTTTAAAGATTGATGGTATAAAATGTAAAGCCACAACCAAATTACTTGTCTGATTATACTGCAAAACTATTAGAATGAGAACCAAGGCCTATTAAATTTAACAAAGCTGACATAATTGCAATAAAAAAAAAGTGTACCCAAATGTCTGCATAACAAACACCAATGCAATGTGTGCAGGCAAATGTGAATGAATTACCCAGCAGTGCTTTACAAGGTATTTAAACAACAGGTGAGTTCACCTATGCACAACAAACACAGTTCATTTTTACTCTCCCAATTTTTACAGAGATCTAATCAACTACTTGCATTCTCTCTAAAATGTAATAGGTTCTTCATTGACCAAGGCTACACATCACGTTTCATGACAATCATCATTGAAATTGTGTTGCAATCCTGCAGAGAAACAAACAAACTAACTAACTAAAAAAAAATAAAAAACAAAATAAAAAAAATCCTAACCTTCATGGTGGAGATAATTCAAAAAGTTTGACTGTTTAGAAGAATGTACTTACAACTGTGGTGGTAACACTCAGAAATAATAAAAAGACACCTAGTTAAATTAATCCTGCAAGAGATTTTCCAGAACACGTTAACCCGAGACGTATGGTGTACATAACGACACTGGCACAGAAACATGCAGTTTCACTCACAGTCACTTAAAATAAACTGACTGAGCAGAAAAGTTACTAAAGTTTTTCAAGTTTTCTGGTTCTGATTAAAAACCCTAGCATAAAACTGTTAACTCTTATACAGACAGTGTTTGTGAGAGTGGAACTGATACAGAACCATCAACATTTCTCTCAGACATGCTGAGAAACTATTAATGGTAGTAGTCAAGTCAAGTGGTTTTTACTCTCATATCAACCATTCACTGAAGATCCAGTAAAACTGGTACACCACTGTAATACTGAGAAGGCTTGCAGGTACACCACTCTCCACTGTGAGACTTGCAGCATTCTGGGACTCACCTCATCTTTGGGAAAGGAAATGATGTGTACACTACAGTACACTAATGTGTTTATTTACAGAAGCAGAATTGTGTGTTGCTGGTCATGAGTAAAGTCCGGTCTGACCAATTCAGTAGTGTTTTTTTCAGATGTTTTATTTAAAAAATTAATAAATATGGTGCTCTTCATAGTGAAACTGATCAATATGAAGAAGCAGCCTATATTTATGTTAAGGTAGCTTTATTTATAATATTGTGTTAAAGTAGTTTCATTTAGTTTTATTTATTAAGATTAAATACTAAAGATTGTAAATGTATATATAAAATGTTATTTTATCCTGTTTTCTGTCCTGATAATTATTACATAGATAGTCTTTCACATCTGGATACATGTATAATTTTTAAGTAAAGGAAACCATGAAAGGTATAAAATGTGATAAATTAATTTTACACATGTTACTGTTGGTACATATTAATGTATGTAAAGTAACTTAAGTCCACAATGCTACACACAACTTTCCCCACTACAACAAAAACACAAGATTATACAATTAATACCCCATCATTCAAACAACTAACATACAGCTAGACTATTGTTTAATAAATAAATTATTTACTAATGCAAATTACTGTTAAATTAGACAAAACAAGCATTTCCTACACCAAACTATATTATTATTAGACTACTCCATAAAGAATGATTTTATTCATGTTCTGATTAATGGTCTACTAATGGTCACAGTTTCTGATCACAAATATGTAATCGTGCCAATGTTAAATGATATTGTTACACATGTAGCTAACAAAACGATCTGTTGTTCAAATACTGCATAGCAGTATGATAGCATAGCATACCAAATCACTCATTCATAAAACAGGCAGAATGATAATAGATTAATAAAGCTTATTATCAGAACACTTAGTTATTAAACATGCAGAAACATATTTAACATATGTTTAAACATATGTTTAACATATTAAACATACTTATTAAATATATGGAATGATTTCTCATCCAGTACAAGGTTGCACATCATTTCCATCCCCAAAGAAGTCCCAAACCCAAGGTCTGCAGCCAGACCATGTTGCTAATTCTTGGTAGGTCCCCCATGGGGTATGGACTCATTGAGCTTGTGGAAATGTTCTGTAGACAATGATCACCATATTTGCTGCAGAAGGATCCACAATTCTGTTGTATACTGAGGTGTAAGATGTTTGTGTTCCACAGTGCGTTACATGGGATCCGAGATGTGTTCAATAACATTGAGAACTGGTGACATCAGAATAAATGCAGGACATGAACAATGTGACTAGTCAGAAAGGAGGCACACATTGCGTTCACCTGTCAGCGATGTTTGTAGATGTACAAAGGGTCCCATGTAAGGTCAGCTAAACAAAGCCCATACTGTTATGAAGACACCAGCAGACAATGTATTTATACTTGTATGTATCAGTTTTTCTGGCACTTCAATGTGTACAGTGCATGCAGTTAAATGAAACAACATACCTCCAGGACCAAGGTGCCACAAAAAAGGTCTTACCTACACAAGACTACATATATGCATGAGTGCAAATGTGCAACAAGAACAGTGCAGTTTTGACCAGTTTACTGTTCACAGTGGGAGTAAGTGATGTAAGTGAAATAGAGGGTAGGTAGTATGCTATATTGACATTGTTTAGCAGAACAGAGATGTAAGCATGGTACACTAACTTAACAGCAGATTGGTTTAGCAGTTAATGGTCTGTTTCAACTTTACTTCAGCAAATGTATATGTATAGAGCAAGTGTCACCAACCTTTTTGACACTGAGAGCTAATTCAAGGGCACAGAGTAATACGAGTAATACAAACTACTTGTCTGATACAAACTTACTAAGTAACAAAGATGCACAGCTCACCTTTAATGATGACAGTATTAATAATGAAATAAAGCTTAAGAGACTGTGTGATCAGGTTAGTTATTGACTCCTCACAATAAATATTAATGATAATATTTATATTTAAAATGCAGCATTATTTATTTCTGTTAATGTCAATCTATTTCAACTCTTGTAAGTCTCTGATATCTTTGTAAATGTTTCTGTTTTGTATTAACATCTTTTAAGCATTTTACCCAGTTATATATCATCAAACCTTTATACATTTTTTTTTAACAAATCATGAACTCGGTGTTAAGCCCAAAGCTGCCTTTAACTCACAGGCTTTTTTTTTTACCTGTAATGCGCTGCCAGTTAGTTAGCATGGAAGCTTTGGTGACATGTACTGAAGTGTCTCTCCACATTGTGACTTTGCTGTCGCCACATTCACTCCGCAAATGAGACACACACACTTTTCTTTTACTTTTGTGAAAAGAACTCTTCTGCCCAGTCACTGTGAAAATGATAAACTTTCTTTCGCTTTTCTGCCATATTTTTTTGGGGGGTAAAAACTATCTACCTCCCCATTGTAGCTGTGTCAGCATTCTTACTGCTGCAAAAAGATGATGGTGGTTTGTCTTGTGCATAATATTAAACTTTGTCCCTAGGCAAGGTCCATGTTCATATATACTTTTTTTTTTTATTGCATATTTAATATTGTGATTTTAAAATCTACATTAATTCAAATTTTATTAATCCAAAAAGAACAGTCAAACAATTACTTACGATTTTTTAGCCAGAACTCCATTGCGACTTAATTCTATTTTTAAAACATGTCCTTTGGGAAACACACTACGGTCCATGTGGGTGACCACAGACACTGTGCTGGCTACCTCTGGTATAAAGTAATCTGTGTGTTTGTTCAGTCCAGTCTCTGATTAATGATGAGTCTAATAGCTTGGGGCAAGAAGCTGTTGCACAGACTAAATGTAAGGGCCCAAATGCTATGGTACCTATTTCCAGACAGCAGGAGGATGAGAAGTGTGTGCGAGGGCTGTGTGTCATATTACACTTTTATCACAATCAACAATCGCATTCAGCTGAACACCACTTACATAAGATCTGCCATAAGAACCTTCAGCATTACGCTTTTCGTGTATGACAGTTAATATTTTGCATTTGACAGACACGCCTATCCAGGGTGATAGAAGTGCTCTAAAGTCTTTATTTATAATTACATCCTGAAACAGGTTCACTAGGTCACAGAATAAGAATACCATTAGTGACACAGAAGTGCAGACAGCAAGTTTTTTTTTAATAGATTAGAGTGTAAATTTCAGAGGTAGGTCTTAAGATGTTGTTGAAACATCAAAGAGAAGTTCAATGCATCACTTTCACAGTTCACTTTCTCTGACTCCTTAAGACATGGTGGGACAAATCGTTGTCCAATTGTTGTGCAATGCAGGGTCTGGTTAGTGCTTTGAGGTAAACTGGACAGCTGGTCCAGTATGGCTTTGTAGCCAGTTGTCTGTAATATACAGAGGCATTTGAGAGAGAGACTGCTGGACGAGAAACAGGAAAAGAAAAAGAGGTCAAGTCCAACGTCTTCCTTCAATTCAGGGCTGAAACAAAAGCTGTTCAGAGTTCTGTCAGCACGCAGAACCCACCCACAAATACACCATTGTCTAAAAACTCACACTCAGTCATGCCTCAGAAACACTGATGACAAGGACCAATGGTGTCTCTCCAAACTGCACACACACTTCACATACACATGTCTTTATTACAGCGTGTGGTTTAGTGTGAGACCCTGCTGATATTTCTCACACTCCTCCATCATCATTTGCTTCTTTATTCCTCTTTCTCATATTACTCTATCCAGACCTTTATTTTGTATGTCCTTCCTTTTGGGGGTCAGTTTTAATTTTCCCCCTGTCGCACTTTATTTCTTTCCTCTCAACTTTTCTTATTTTCTACACTTTATCCTTCCCTTTCCTTCCCCACATTATTTATTTCTTCTTTACTAAATGAAACACTCGTTACCTCATGCATGAAGGAAATACTCTGTGAAGTGAACACGTGAGTGTGAATGTGTGATTTATAGTGGGATGAAATCCCAGCCAAACACACAGGAAACACTTTAAACGATAAATTTAAAATAAAAAATTCCCTTTTGACACAAGTTGTCAGTAAAATTGGCTTACGGTTATATTACATAAGCTCAGGGTGAAATGTCATTTCAGCAGTGGGTTGTCTGTCTGTCATCCAGGATGACTGGTATGATTTAGCAGAGTGGGCGATGTTCGATTTGTCAGATGTGTTAGAGACAGCTGCTTTTTTCACCCATAAAACAAGTGAAATAATTGTGTCTGAGCACTCCTCAGGTGGTTTAAAATATATGACACAATGATCGTTTTACATTTTTCTTGGATGCAGTTTTCACCTGTGTGTTTATGTGTATCTCCCTGAAATTCAACCAGGTGTAATGTCGTATCTTCCAGATTCTGAATTCCAGCTCCATGAACAGCAGCACAAACTCTAAAGGAAGCACAGAGATGACTGACTGAGTCTGATTTTGGCAGAAAAGTCCTACAACTGTGACTTCATCCAATTTATTAAATCATCACTCACAAAACACTTCAGCACATATGTCCTCATAAGAGTGGGTATGTATTCTTGCAAATTTTAAAGGATTCAAAATGCCAAAATATATTGAAAAAAATATATTGTTAATATGTTACAGTTTATGCAAGGCCATGTCCCAAACTCTTATAGTATTTAAATTATATTGTTTTTTTTACTGTAATTATTACATAAAATAAAAGATTTAATAAAATGGAGGTAACATAAAAAAAGCAATATAATAATTGGAGATACATTAAAAATTTATATGGGTGATTCATTACTTTTGAATAACCCTGTATAATAAATATATTTTGTATATAAAACTATATACAAATTAAGCTACAAGCTGGTAAGCTGTTTCATTTTTAAACACTGTATGGCCTCCAAACAAATCTGACTAAGAATTCAATTTACTAATTTAGGTTTATAAATGACGTAGGTTCACTTACACAAATAACTAAAAACAATACATGAATAAAATCCTGCACTAATCCACTTAAACCTCTATTGCAAACAACTGCTCCACCGATTAATTCCCAATAGTTTATGACTCCTCGACTAGTTCACTTATATTTGCCTCTTTGTTACAGAATTCAGGGATTGTTGATCTCTTGATACTGATATTTAATTGATATTTTAGTTTTTTAAAGTAAAGAGCTCAGAGTAGACAGGCTGTGGGGTTTAACTGCTGTCTACCCAGACTGCCTACACAGGGATTGGTACTTAGAACACACTTTATAGATGCTGGAAAAGAAACTGAATTGTTCAGCACAGTGAAGAATGAAAAATGAATAACTATATATTGCACAATTCCTGGTACAATGAAAGTCCATCTGTTGTCCATTAATCACACACTCACATAGAGAGAGAGAGAGAGACAGACAGACAGACAGACAGAGAGAGAGACTTTCCATTCTCAGAGTCCAGTTATATAAAATTATACAATATGAGTGCAGACAAGACTTCCTGGAGGTCTTCCTGTTTCATTGATCACTAATAGTTGATCTGAAGAACATATGATTTTCTCTCTCTTACACACACATGCTGAGAGCAGGGGGTGGGTGGGGGTGTCGGAACTGAAGCCAGTCTGTAAAAAGTCTACATACAAAAAGATGATAACAATGAGTAGTTTCTCATTTTCCGCTGCTGAAGTGTTGATTTGCAATGCAGTTCATTTGGTTTATGGAGTTTACATGTAGTATATCTGACTATCTGAATAAATATTACTGATAGAACCAGTCAGACTGAACACATAAATGGCGACATAATTATCCAAATTAGCCCCTTACTTAAATTCATAATATCAAAGTGCAGTAATTGAGTATTTATGTTTCATTTCATCTACTAATGTTATATTTTATGTTAAACAGCTTGACTGATTTCCTTTTTGGCTGCGGTTCTGACCTGAAATATGGAATCACTTTAAAATCAGGCTGGGATTTTTTAATTCGTCTCCAATGTGGAACTTTTTCATAATCTGGTATTTTAATATTTTTCAGTGATTTATTTATTACAACATTAAAAAAGGCATGCTCACATTTAAAGATGTGCACATTTTTGCCAAATTCCTGCATGGTTGTATCTCAAGCTTTCTGCCATCATTAATTTTAGACTGATGTTTCAGTTTTTCTCTCGCTGCAGTGTGAGAGCTCTTCCAAAGGATCAGTAATAGTCCTGTTTCTGGGTTTTATAAAGGAATTTAATTCAGAGCAGATTTGCATGGTCATTTTATTTGTATAGCACTTTTAACAATAGGCACTATCCCAAATCAGTTTTTCAGAAATAACGGAATGGGTTATGAACCAGGCAGGTTTTGGGAACAGAAGGAATCAGAAATTGAGGTCACTGGTATCTCCTGGTGCCCCAGCCGTATCGGGTGTAGCTCATCCAAATGGTAGTTGAAGAGAGATGGTAGAGAATCTTTTATGTTATGGTCACATTAAATGTACGTTTTGCAGAGAGCAAGCAGAATCTCCAGCAGACAAGCTAATACAGCATAACTGAGTGAGCATCCCAGTTTACCAAAACACTCTATGGTCATGAACCCTCCAGCTCTGCAACTTGAACTATGAAAAAACTATGAAGAATATGCTTGACTAAGCAATTTTTTTTCTGCCTAGACTAGAAGATTGAGATTTTGTCTGAGTCTAAAACACTAATTAGATGGCTGTTTCATAGATGTAGGGCTCTGTAAGAGAAGGATTTGCTCCCCTACTGTAGCCCTCAGAATTCAAGGTATCAGCAAATAGCCTACACCTTTTGATCAAAGAAGGCGTGCCGGATCATGAGACACTAGATGTTCACCAAGTTACTGTGGCATGAAACCATTCACTGCTTTATAAGTCACTAGTACTATTTTATAGTCAGTGCAAAATTTGACCGGGAGACAGTGCAGTATGGATAAGACAGGGGTGTTATGTTCATATTTTCTGGTTCTCATAAGGATTCTGGCTGCTGCATTCTAGACTAACTGCAGTTTACTGCATCATGTAGTGACATCATATTTCTTATCTTAGCAATGTTGAAGATGATAGAAGGCCATCCTAGTGATATTATCTACATGAGCTTCAAAGGAAAGACTAAAATCAATAATCACACCAAAGACTTTAACAGCTGTACATGATGTAACCGAAAAACCATCCAGAGATACTATGTAATCAGAAGGTTTACTTCTAGCTGCCTGTGGTCCTAATACTATTACTTCTTTATTATCAGAATTTAGTAAAAGTTTATTACTAAACATTATTAGATTTAGTGTTCTTGTAAATCTATCGAATTTACTGTCAAACTGAGCTCCAAATGCATATTTCCAGACCTTATTAAGGGTAAATGTTGTTTGCGGTCTTTGTCAAGATTAACATTAAAGGCAACTAAAGTATACCTGTTGAGATATTCACTTCTTTTTAATCACCAACACTTGATCATTCAGCTGTTTTTTTTTTCTCTGACGCAAAAATTTATTTATTCACGAACCACATTCCGTGTCTGAAAAGCGGGCTAAAACATTTTTGCAGTGTGTTAAACTCTGCCGACATAGAGCTAAAAATTACACTTGGTAAAAATTAATTATATCTTAGTGCAAGGCTAAAAGTTTTTATATACACTCTCTCTGGGGGTAATTTAGGGCTCGCTTGAGTGTGACCCAGCTGGAGAAACAGATATCTTTTTTACAAAAATGTCACTAGACAGAAGCATCTACTTTAACAACGAATAGCTGAGTCAGGTGGTGGTTTGAGTATGGGGCTCTAGTATGTGCCCTTTTGAGTGTGTCAAAGGCTTCCTGAGTAACGTCGAGGGCAGGTAAGTGTATATAAAAATACACACTGGAGAAAAAATTTTAATAGTAAACGAAACACAAACATGAACAGGAATACTGAAACCAAATAGAGAATATGAAAATAGTCCAGAGCATGGCATGAGAATGATCCAGAACTGGGTTTATAGAGTATCAAACAGTCTTAACAATGTGTCTCGCAATGTGACTGAACCCGTGCCAGGCTTACAGAGACAATTGCAATTAGCCCTGGGACCGTGGCTCAGGTGGCCCACCCTGCAGTCTTCCTTCATTGGAGTGATCAAAAACAGACTTTCTTGAAAAAGAGGCCATATGACTGGGCTTAGGACCAGATAGCTGTGGCCCAATCCAATGCCTTGCCAGATAATGGGAAATTAAAAATGAAATGTGAGCACTATCAGAACTGGGGGTGTGTTGGCAAAAAAGAGTGAGCGCTGCAATAAGAAGCCTTGGCATTGATTAGGTGTAGCATCATATTTGCCCGGTTTACTCACAATAAATGTGTTAGTGGGCTTATGGAATAAAGAAAGCAGCAGTGGCAACAGGGTTTGGTGCTCTAGGCTAGTTTAGCTGCTGAAATGTAGTGGAAAGTTCCCCGATGCTATTAGCAATCTGGGCTAGCTGCTTCTGTTGCTCGTCCTGCAGTTGGGATACATCACAAATGGATCGAGTTAGGAAATCCAACAAGTGATGATGATGTCCGAGCATCTGTCCCTGATGGCTAACCACTTAACCACTTACAGTCAAGAGACTGTAACAGACTAAATGCAGCTATAAAAGAGTGAGTGATCTTTAATGTTATGACCAGAGATGCATAAGGTTAAAACAGAGTTGACAAACCAGAGGTACATGGGCAAGGCAAAAACAACCTTATTATTATTATTAACTATTATTATTATTATTATTAACTATTATTATTTAACTATTTATTCTTGGATGTGGTAAATTTGATCATGACGAAAATGAATATTAATGGGATATTCTGTAAGATTAAGTTTACTAACTTCTACCTTATTATTCGTTGTATATTATTTTATTGTCTTTAATATTTTTTATTTGTCTTTATAGCCACACTGTAAATCATTTTACTAAAAATAAACCCAAAATAATATTTATTACATTATGGTTTAACCCTAAAAAGCTTTCATCTAAATAGTGCACTACAAAGTGTACATCTGATATTATTTTGTACCCTGTGTAGTGCACCTACGCAGGATTTTGGAAATTGGTTTCGGATTGAGCCACTAACAGTTAACTGAGCAGCTATTTTAGCAGTGTTAGTATAACTTGCCTCAAGACTTTAAATCAGCATGGTGTTAAATCTGTGTGACAGTGTTAACATTGCCCCCTGCTGGTAGACTGTGGAGCCATCTGTACATTAGAAACATACCAAGTACATGCACATGAGAACAGTCAGTGCTGGGAAAGTTAAAACCCAAACAAATATACTGGAATAAAATCTAAAAGTAAAATTGTTAAGAGTCCTAAAAGGACAAGATTAGAAAATACTACCAGCATTCACCCTTGTGTTGGGTTAGAAAAATAGCCTAAAAATACTAAAAAGAAAAAAAAAATAATAATAAACCCACAATAGTTATCGTCCAGTGCTGTTTCCCACCTCATAGCTAAATTAGTATATATTTAAATCCAAGTAAACACGATATTCACGATATTCATATCCATACACTTTGCATCTCACAATATATCATTTGTTTTCAATTAAAAGTCACTAAAGTGAATTTTCTATAGTAAAGAAAAGAATAAAATCTAGTCTAAGTTTAAGTATGGATACTATCGAGTCTAATAGTATAATTTCAAAGCACACTGACCAAAAAATAAAAACACAATCAATTTTAACATTATCATCTATAGTGACATTTGTGCTGTTACAGGTCAATTTTGACCTGTACAGATAGGAAAAAGGCAAAAAGAAAAAATAACCCCTTCAGAGAATAAAAAATCTCTGTATGCAAGGGATAAGGCTTACAACCAATACTGGATAGCCATAATATTTGGGCCCTCAGGTAGCATTGCATTAGAAACAGGCATGACTCTGTAGTGGAAATCACTGTCACTACATGGACTCAGCCTTTCAAACATCATTGACTGTAAGCAGTTTGCTAGGAGCTTTGTGTGTGCAGTAGTGACTTCATAGACCAGGTGTGTTTCTGCGTTGCGTTGTCAAGCCTGTACAATAACAGTTTTATTTTGGAAAACAAGATAAACAGCATCTAAATATATTGTACAAAACATTCAAATAAACTTAATACAATATCTGATTCTCGTTTAAAAAAATGTATTAATAGCAGAAATATTCTTCAAATTGAAAGATTATATAAATAAATTAAATATATACTTTAAGACTACTCTGAAATATCCTCACATAAAAAATACTGAAAAAATACTGACAAAACTTTTTTGCATTACACAAATTACAAATAAAGTACATACATTTCTTTTTTTAATCTTTCTTTAATCTTTAACAAACTATTCTAAAACACTTCAATATATTCCGATATAAATTTACAATCAGAGCAGCCCAGGAGGCGTTATAAACCAAATAAATGGCATTTCTTTATTTGTCTTTAAGGCTATTAGGATGACTTCATGATTATAACTTTTCAATCATATTTTCTACAATATTCTCCAGATATAGTGTTTTAATAAATAAAATCAAAACATAGAAATAAAGATTGATTTTACATATACCCAATGCATACACAACCGGTTTGGAACAAATATCTCTAAAACAAACACATGAGCAATATCAAATGTTTCTGTGTACTTAATGAAAAATGGCCCACTACCAAACCTACAGGGTTCATCTATTGGTTCATCTTTAATCCAGTTACCAAATGTGAATTATCAGGTTTAAAAAGTATTTTTAATCAATGCCTTTCCTGCACACCTATTGTGTTATAAATCCTATAAAACTCATAGGGAATGTTTATTGGGTGTTTGAGGCACTGTGTATATAATTTATATTTTATCACTTGTTTTTATTTGTCACCACTGGACTGACTGTACATCTGTGTCAGGATCGGAGAATATGTACTTAACCTTAGGATGAGTAAATAACAGTCTAAATGGTTTGACCCAGACTAGTGTCTCTGTGTTCGGCCTGTGTTCAGTTTCTGTGTGAGAGTCCGTGTGTGTGAGAGCGTCTCCGTGTGTGAGAGAGCGTCTCCGTGTGTGAGAGAGCGTCTCCGTGTGTGAGAGCGTCTCCGTGTGTGTGAGAGCGTCTCCGTGTGTGTGAGAGGGCGTCTCCGTGTGAGAGAGCGTCTCCGTGTGAGAGAGCGTCTCCGTGTGAGAGAGAGTCTCCGTGTGAGAGAGAGTCTCCGTGTGAAAGAGTCTCTGTGTAAAAGCGTCTCAGTGTGCTCAGTTCTGCTTTACTTCTCATGTGGAAGTTGGTGTAAGTTTTACAGTAATGTTATGACAACATTAGCACACATAACACACACACACACACACACATAACACACACACACACACACACACACCTAAGCTACCTAAGCTGTTATAACACTGAAACGTGCTAATCGTGATTAGCAGCATACAAATGAAGGACACAAACACAAAACATTTCATTATGTTAGATTATTATAGGAAATAAGAGATAAATGTTTTCTTACCTGCAGACATCTCCAATATTATTGATCAGATAAGTACTGAGGTGACCAA
>JAOVVF010053333.1:0-17345 GCA_028565595.1 Duopalatinus emarginatus
CAGGAACAAGTCCATCATTAAGGCTTACCTGACCATCCACTCGTACTCTCAGCTCCTCCTGTTCCCCTACTCCTACAAATATGACCAGGCCAAAGACCATGCTGAGCTGGTAGTGTTCCGGACACACACACACACACACACACACACACACACAGAAGTCAGAGGTCTCACCTGTGTTTACTGAGACAGTTCTATAAGCACTGATGACTTGATGAAATGTTTGACACTGAGATGAGGATGACTCAGGCTCTGTCCTGACTATTTACAGCACACGTCAAAACATCAAAAAATCAGGTCTACAGATTAGACCAGAGGAACTAATTTTAAAAGACTGGTATAAAACCCCAGGACCAGTGATTATTCAAATATTTGAAAGAAAGTCTTTGTTATTCCACTAGAGGGCAGGATAGAGCAATAGTTTTACTCAGTTACAGACAAAATGTGTGAATTACATATTCAATTTGTTTGTTTGTTTTGTTTTGTTTTAAATATTTATATAGCTTTTATCCTTTTCATTTTTCCATTCTGTCCCAGTAGTTTTGAGTTCAGACACAATTCTGTGTTCAAACAATTATTTTGCATTCCCCCACAATCCCTCAAGAATAAAGCACATGCTAAAATGTTACTGATGTTTTAAACAGAAAGCTGAATATTTGTTTTCTATTTGTAAATAATTCTGGAAATTTTATTGGGTTTTTTTCCATTTTGATTAAATTCTAATGTTCATTAAGTCAATTTCAATTTCAGGTTGTTGCACAAAATGGGGAATATTTATTTATTTATTTATTTATTTATTTATTCTTAAATAGACTGTTTTTTATTATTTATATAGGTTAATTAATGTTATGTTGTCTTTATTCCTACTACATGACTATTTTTTTATTTTAATTAAAGTAATTAGATATTCTTTTAAATAATTATTTTGTAAATGTATTTGCATTTGTTTATTTTAATGATATTGTTTTTATTTTATTAAAATTATCACAGTATTACTTATTCATTTATATTATATATTGTGTGCTGAATACATACACATTTTGTTGAATTTCCCTTATAATGAAAATGTGGTTTTGTGTGTGTGTGTGTGTGTGTGTGTGTGTGTGTGTGTGTGTGTGTTTGTGTTTGTGTGTGTAAGATGAGTGTGGCTGTGTCTGCATCGGAGGCTCTGCGCAGTCTGCATGGAACTCGCTACACTAGTGGACCTGGAGCAACTACCATCTGTAAGTATACACACACACACACACACACACACACACACACAGAGATGTCCATCCATCCTTAATCCCTCAATAATATACACCAATCAGCCATAATTTTGAAACCACAAAACCACTGACAGGTGATGTGAATAATACCTGTAAAGGTGTGGAATCAAATTAGACAGCACATGGATAGACAGTTCTCAAAGTTCATTACATTCATGATCTGGGCATCAACTTGGGCAAATGTAAGGAGCTGACCAACTCTGACAAGAGCCAGACTAGTGTCATGACTAGTGGATTGTGTCAGAGCATCTCTAAAACAGCAGGTCCTGTAGTGTGTGTCCCCAGTATACAGTGATTGGTACCTACCAGAATGGTTCAAGAAAGGACAAGCATTGAACCAGTGAGAGGGTCATGGGTGCCCAAGACTCACTGATAAGTGTACAGAGTGATGGTTTAATCCTTCAGAAGACTCATGAAAGGATATAAATAGTTTTTGCATTATTACAAAATAATGGTGCCCCCTGGTGGTTTTTCAGAGCCCACCAGGTATCACTAGAGGCAAGGCAGGAACACCCACCCCCCCAGACTGGGTACTGATCCACTGCAATCCATTACTATGTGTGTTTTTCGGGAGGTGGAAGGAAACTAGAGCAAAAAGATTCTCAAGATTCAGTTTTTAGTGTATAATTAAATATAATGTAATTATAAATATATTATAATAATAAACATATATATATAATTGTTAAATATAGATTATTTAGCTGCATATTTACAAAAGCATGTAAGACGACAATCTGTTTCTCATCATGCTGCCAGTTATTCCTTTACTGTTAATACACAATTGTGATTCTGCCTGATACAGTCACTCAGTACATGTTTAATACTCAGTACTGATTCAGTAACTCATACTTCATGTCAAAAAGTCATACCTCATTGTGCATGTGTGTCTGTGTGGTTCTTTTCCTCAACAGACCCTGCTGCTGGTGGTTCTGATGACTGGGCCTACGATCTGGGTGTAAAATACTCGTTCACATTTGAGCTCCGTGACACCGGACGTTATGGCTTCCTCCTGCCTGAGTCTCAGATCAAGCCCACTTGTGAGGAGACCATGCTCGCCGTCATGTCCATCGCTGCACATGTGCAGAAAAACTCGTATTGAGAGAAAAATGGACAAAAAGTGTACACATGAGAATAATTGCAATAAAACCTGATTTTCGCTACAGTCAAAAGCACAACATTGTATTTATTTACTTTAGACAATATGTACAGTACATACTGAATGTAGTGTGTGTGTGTGTGGTGATGGGCGGTAGCGTCGCTAGTTTCTGAATCAATTAACTTTTCAGTATTTACGTTATTTTTTTGATCAAGTATCGACGTAGCGTCCACAAAAACTACAATTTCCAGGACAGGTTTGCTCTGCAGTATGATTTTGAAACAATCGGACAGAAATAAAGTATGTTCTATAGAAACATGCTCATGCATATGGCAGTGGAACCAGCAGACCGGCCAAGAGCGGCACACACATACGTTACATTACATTTACGGCATTTAGTAGACACTCTTATCCAGAGCGACTTACAAGGTTATTGGTATTACAGGCAGGCCAACATAGTGTTAGGAGTCTTGCCCAAGGACCCTTATTGGTGTAGTACAGACTGGCTGCCCAGACCGGGAATAGAACCCAGATCTCTAACATGGGAGCCAACGATGTTACCACTGTACCACATACGCCTGCACACATGCCCAGCACAAGAGTATGGAGGAAGAAACAGGAGGAGAGCGAGAAGAGCAGTCACTCCGTCGCCTTATCTGCAAAAATATATGACACTTGTTGAATCATCAGAGAAAAAATACGTGTTCAAATGTGTGTTTGCCATTCCAAAACCAAACTGTTGGCGACGTCTAACACCAAACTAAACTAAGAACCCACATTCAGATGACTCATTCATTTCCCTATTGCAGTAGGCTATAATGAAATGTCTATGTGCAAAATAATACCCTACAGTTTGATTTAAAGTGTTAGGAATGAGTGAAAATGAGAGAATAACGTCATGTAACGGATGTTAACGGATGTCATCCTGACTAGCGGAAGGGAAACTAGCCTACAAAAGCGGTGGTACGAGCCTGTCTAAGTTTATCCACCGTCTCTGGTCAAAGTGTTTTTTAAGGCTTACATGTAGTTTTTATCATTGTAAAATTAGATTAGCATGTGCATATGTGTTTTTATCAATAGGATCCTGTTATTGAGTCTATTCAGAGTGATGTTCAAGGTCCTACGCCAGGACCTTGATCAGCGTTACATCAGCATTTATCTATTGTCCTGCTGATAATCTCAGAGATTAGATGTAGATGTTACATTCTTTATCACTTTTTCACTTTCTTTATAAGTAATAATATCACTTATCACATAATACTCACTTACAGTACTTACCTAATTTGTCATCTAAATTTTGTTTTATTCCCAGCAGTAAGAATGTAGCTTTTAATTACGTCTCAATGCTCCAAATAATGCAGTGTCTACACTGTGTTAGACCATGGGCTCTTCTTCAATAACTCTTTTAAACCAGACTGTCATTTTGCACTGATCTGGCATTAGGTTGGTATGACGTGAAGTATCTTCTAAGTAGTTAAGCTACTTTTGCCATATTTGTGTAACTTGCTATATAGTGAGCTTATTTTATTGTTGAGTAATAAATGAATGAATGAATAAAAGTGAACTATTTTGCCTTACTGTGTTTGCACACAGAGGGAAGGTGACCTCCGCATTTAGTCCATCCATGCATTGAAACACACACACCAGTGAACACTAGGGGGCAGTGAACACACTTTGGGCAGCCCCACACCACAGCACCCGGGGAGCAGTTAGAGGGCTTAAGGGAATCTCACTCGTGTCTTGCCCTGGGTGGGGATCAAACCCACGCCCTACCGGTCACGAGACCGGTTCCCTAACCACTAGGCCACGGCTGCTAGCGTAACATATACAAGTGAACAGTCAGTCAGTGTTAAAAGAAGGAAAAATGGGCAAGTGTAAAATTCTGTCTTTTTTTTTTTTAAGTAAACTATTTGCCTATATTGGCTGACAAGCACAGGAGGTTTGTTTGTCATTATCCTTACCAGATAGCATGGATTATGAAGTTGTTAAAACTGCTATTCTTCATGCATATGAGTTGGTGCCCGAAGCTTATTGGCAGAGGTTTAGGAACTTCTGTACAACACTGGCCCAGACATATGTGGAGTTTGCTAGGGAGAAAGCCCTCCTGTTTGATAAGTGGAGTAAGGTTAATGACAGAGAACTGTTACGTGAGCTTATACTCTTAGAATTCTTTGCCAGATCATCTTACTGTTTACTTAAATGAACGTGGACTTTGTTTGTATCCAAGCCTGGGCAGTCCAGTCCAAGTGAGCAGAAGCTCAAACATGAACAGTACAATATTGGCAGCCCCCCTGGTCACAGTAAGACAAGGTCTTCTGTTGAATGTTTTTAATGTCATACGGTTGGTCATTTAGCAGCTGATTGCTTTGCTCTAAAACATATATAGTAGAGGCAGGAAAAGACTCAAGGTGCTGATGACAATCAGTCAAAAGGTGTGGGATTTGTAAAAAAAAACTGTCTCAAGAGGTTGTAGATGAACATGCAGATGATGCTTATAAAGCTTTCATTTCCTATGGTAGTGTGTCTCTTCTTCCTTTTAATAGGGGTGATCAGGATATTGTCATTTTGGGTGACAAGGTGTACCCTTTGTCAGATTTATCATTTAGTGAGTATTATGCTCTTTGTCGGGGTCTGGGAATGCATTTTATTTGTGTACCGATACATTATGTACATTTGAAATCTGGTATTGTTCACGGAACTGTAAAGGTTGGTGTCCACCCTGAATTACCTGTTAATGTTGTAGATTTTATTCTAGGAAATGACCTAGCTGGCGGAAAGGTTGTACCAGTGGTGGAGGTGTCTGAACATTGTACTGACTATCAGTCTGATGAACTTGTAGATAATTGTACAAGATCTGGCTGACATAGATAAGAAAGAAGTCGTCTTCTTTTTAAATGACGGTTTGTTAATGCGCAAGTGGGAGTAAATGAGATTAACGATGCTGTGATTCAGATTGTGATACTTTCTACGTTTCAAATCTTGGTTTGAAGTGTGGCTCATGATCTTCCCTTGTCAGGACACTTGGGTATCACTAAAACGTATAATTGGGTCCTAAAACATTTTTTGGAACAGGTTTGAAAAAGTATGTGAGAAGGTACTGTTCTTCGTGTGAGACCTGCCAAAAAGTAGGTAAGCCAAATCAAGTCATTTCTCCAGCTCGGCTACACCCTATCCCTGTAATGGAAGAACCTTTTGAAAAAGTTTTAGTTGACTGTGTGGGGCCTTTGCCAAAGACCAAAGCTGGGAACCAGTTTTTACTCACCATTATGTGTACAGCTACACATTTCCCAGAGGCAATCCTGTAATGTAGAATTACTGCTCAGGCTGTGGTTAAAACTCTTACTAAGTTCTTTACTACCTTTGGTCTTCAAAAAGTGGTTCAAACTGATAGAGGGTCCAATTTTACTTCTAAGCTATTTATGTAGATCACCCACCTACTTGGGATTCAACATCACATGACTAGCCCATACCACCCTGAGTCACAGGGAGAACTAGAGTGTTTCCATCAGTCTATAAAGTCTATGCTAAGAAAGTTCTGTTTAGACAGTGGTAAAGAGTGGGATAAAGGGGTGCCAATAGCTCTTTTTGCTTCCCGTGAGGCATTCCAGGAGTCAGCTGAACCTTCAGGGGCCCACTGAAGGTGTTAAAAGAAGCTTTTATGTCCAATAAGACTCAGATACAAGGTAGAATTTATACCTATTTATAAAAAGTATACCAGTGCATTTTGTGAAAGGTTTCACCATGCTTGGAAATTTTTGCAAGTGCTGGTACTCTTGCCTGTTTTAGGGTCTTCGCTGACATCAAAAGGTGCAGGTCCATATGTCATAAAAGATAAGCTTAGTGAAATAGATTATATTATCAACACACCAGATCATAAATGTAAATGCTGGGTGAGTCACATAAATATGCCTGGTGCCTGATAAGCAGAGTGGGATTGGGATGGCCGGTCTGCATTGTAGTTAAATGCTAGACTGCCTAATTCTTAGTTGGTGGAATCTTTTGAGTCTGAAACTTCTCCCTTTGGTGGAAATTTACCAGACCAACAGAAGAGTGATCTGGTGTCCTTAATTAGAGAATTTCCTTCCACCTTTGCTGATGTACCCACACAGACAACAATTATACAGCATGATATTAAATTGGTAAAGGATGTCCCCCTAAAGCAGCATCCCTATCAAATCAGCCAAATGTGAAATCATGCATAAGAAAGTGGAGTATTTGTTAAAACATGGCTTGGCTATTCGGAGTAGGAGTCCATGGAGTTCTCCATATGTGCTAGTTCCAAAACAGGATGGTGCTTTCAGGCTTTGTACTGGTTATCAAAAGCTGAATGCCATAACTGTAACTGACTCATTCTATCTACCCGGAATCCATGATTGTATTGGTAATATTGGTAATGCATGTTTTATCACTAATATTGATCTCTTAAATTGATACTGGCAGGTTTCTTTAATATCAAATTGTACTGCATATCTGGATGACTTGGTGGTTTACTCCTGTGATTGGAATAGTCATGTTGATATGTGTTCTTTAAGTTAAGCCATGCCAAATTTAACACTTAACTTGGCAAAATGTGAGTTTGCACAGTCTACAGTAGTGTACTTTGTTATGAGAGTGGGGCATGAAAAAAGTCTACCCTCTAGATGGTAAAATTAAAGCCATAATTAACTTTCCTGCACCCACTACCCGGCGTGAATTGCGTAGATTCCTAGGCATGGTTGGGGTATTATAGAGGGTTTTGTAAGAATTTCTCTGTGGTGGCTGAAACTCTAACTGCCCAGCTGATCCCACACTTTAGGTGGCCAGCTATCCCTTCTATCCCTTCAACACTTTAAGGTATATGTTGGCTCAAGCCCTGTACCGGTAGATGTGTTCACTGATCATAACCCACTTGTGTTTCTGTCGAGGATGTACAATCAGAATCAACGATTAATGAAATGGTTTCTGCTCATACAAGAGTACAGTGTAGAGGTAAAACACAAAAAAAGGTGTAGAAAATGAAATTGCTGATGTATATGGCATGAAACCATATTGTATATTTTGAACGGGCATTAATTTGGATTTCTTCTTGATAAAGCTCGACCAGGGAGTTACAATAACAACTCAGGAGTGATTGGTATGGTCAGGAGGTGAATTCTGCTTTTTAGATTTTTAGTTAAAAAGTTCTGCATCCAACATCATCAATAGTGGTGAACGTTTTGTGTCTTATGGTGTGACATGATTTGCATAAAAAAAAATATTTTTTCACAAATTTTCCTTATGAATTCTTAAAAATCACTGCTGCCATGTGCATGCTAAATATAGGCTAGCTGTATTTAGCAGTCCACTAAATTAGCTTAACCAATCAAAATGTCATATGGTGTGAAACTATGTTATATGGTGTGATTTATTCAAGTCTCACACACACATCTGTCACACCACATGACCATATATTTTATTTTACATTAAAAACTATGTTAAAACAAATGAAATTTAATATATTTTAAAATCTGTGATGCAAAATGAGCAAAATAGAATCTGTACAATTAATATTACCTTCCCAATTTTATAGTTCATGTTACCATGTTTATCATATAATGTGCATTTTAAAAAATCTTACTCCTACATTTCTTGTCAGTTTTTTTGTCAGACCCTGCAAGGAGGGAGGAAGTCCTCAGGTAAAGGAGAAAAAGTAAAAATCCTAAAGAATTCCAGTTTAGGACAGACACCAAAGAGAAGTTGAAAGTTTAAACAAGATCTGCATAGTAAAACTTCGGTAACACTTTCTATGAATCCGGTATTCATAAAGCATTATAAATGCCTTCATAAAGTGTTATAATGCTTTCATAAAATCTTATAACTGATGACATTTATTATTCATAACTGTTTATACATTGTCATGCCTGTACTGATAAAGCATTATAATGTTATCATATAAGCATTTACAATTTAAAGTGCCACAAAGCATTATAACTTTCCTTGTCCTTTTGATACTAGGGAAACATACTACTTTACTTACTGTAATGGTGCCTTATTGATCTTCATGAGTAATTATGTGTTTATCTCACTTTACGTAGAGTATGCACAGGAGTGCTTGTAACTCTTCATTATTTGGCCTGAGCAATCAGGTATATAAAAGGACAATTAACAAATTGAAGTTTTATAATGCTTTGTGACACTTCAAGTTGTAAAGGCTTATAAGATAACATTATAATGCCTTATAAGCACAGTGATTAGAATGTATGAACAGCTATGAATACTAATAACATTTACCTCGTATGTGAAGACACTAATATTAATATCTGCAAATTTCCTTAATACAGTTTAAAACCTTGATATATTTTGATGCATACATTTATTCATACAATGACTTTACAATTCAGTGACAATGACTTTACAGAATTCTTTTAAATGTTATGTGAAAACACTAAAATGTGTCTGCAAATTTATTTTTAAAAAGTTTAAAAGCAACATTTAAAACACGATTTTCTGCACTCAGTGAAACACTAGGGAAATGGTATGAGCAAGAATCTCAAACATTTTAAGAGAATTCTTACAAGACATATCAGTGTTAAGCTGAAATATCTAATAAAATGTAGGATCAATGTCCTACTTGGTTTGATAACTTGTTAAATGTTACATTTTTTTTGTAAATATTAAGGAAATTTTGAATATTAAAAAAGACATTGACATAAGTTAAAGAAAACATAAGTACCTAATTTTCATTTTATATAAAATAAATTTCATGTCACACCACATGACAATTTTAGGCACTAACAGGGCAAATTCACATATAAATACCTATTTCAATGCAAAATTTAAAAGAAAACTTACATATTGGTTAAGTCTAGAGTCACAGCAACACAAATAAACACTCTTTAGGGATGATATTTGATTTAAAAGAATAACTTTTTTAGGTCTATTTGTCATTCAAAATACAAGTAAAGTTCTAACAGTGAAAAATGAGGAAGCACTGGTTTAACCTATGTTTAAATACTAGGTTTGACCTACTTATACACAGAATGCACTGAACGCCAGTCATTTGACTTCTGTAGCACCAAGTAGCAGCATACCGGTTTTATCTACTTATATCTTATACTTATGGCTTATGTTCATACAAGGACACTGTTACTAACGTACAGTAATTATGTTTCAATGTGTCTTTAATTTCCATGTTCATAGTTTGTAATTATTTCATTATGTTTGTTGTCCATCCCCTACTTCATTATCTGTAATGTTTCAAATATTTATAGTATTTGTGGCGACCATGCTGCATAAAGTTAAGAAAAACTTGTAATCAAACTCATCTAGCTCCACCATATCAGGAATATTTGTATATGTATATGTATGCTGTCTGACTGTATTACTGGTTTCTGATCACAAACTGACTTTTAAGTATTTCACTATAGCACATATTTGTCTAAGCTTAGCTATAGATTTTATATATCTTCAGGCAGACTGACTATTTGCTATATTTCCACTATTGGACCTTTGCTCAAAACATACTTAGCAGGAAGATACCAAGGCAAAGTTAAAAATTAATCGAATTGTCTGTTTTTTGTCTTGCGGTTTATTCATTTATTTATTTTTCAATTTTGGGGGGAAATAAAGCAGGTAAGTTTTTCTAGATTGCCACACATTTATATACACTACAAATAAAAGCGTCATATATCCTGATAATTATTAAACTCCTAGTATTGTCTAAAAGTTTCTTCCTGTAAAAAGTGAAGTGCTAAATACCTTAGGAATATACATGTGCTAAAATGTACACATTTTTATATTATTAAATATCTTCTCCTGTTGCTTCTATTCTTATGGACTTCATTTTAATAAAAATAATAAAATTATATTTAACACTTTTCAAACCAGAAATGGAAAATGTCCTCTTACTATCATACGTGTCCTTGGCTTAACACCCCCACCCCACCTCAATCACTTTCTTTCTCTATCTGTCTTTCTTAGAGCATATATAAATATACTTTTTTATCTTGTTAATCATTAAAAGAGATAACAGATAAAAACAACCTGATAATTCTCATGGATTTGACAGTACCTGGTCTTATAAAAGCCAGCGATGGAACTCCTCTGTCAGTTGATCAGGCATGATGAGGTCACTTCTGCTCTTGGGACTGGTAGCCGTGGCTCTCTGTGAGCCGACTCGCTATATTGGGTAATTTTAAAATAAAAAAAATTGAAAATTTGAAGTTAAAACCAAGGGCAGTGGGACAAAAGATAAACATCTCATTTATTTTTCTTACAGGGATAAAGTTTTCCGTCTGTGGCCTGTCAGTGATACACATGTATCATTCATCAAGGAGCTGGGCAACATGAACGTATGTTTATTTATTACAGCTAACCATTTTGTATGATGAAGAAGTGAATACCAAGGTTCAGATCTAGAACAAGTGAAAATTATTATATTTATGTATTTATGCCAATATATTTTTATGTATTATATGTTTTTTTTCCATAATATTCACACATAATGATGAAGGACTTTTATTCTTTATTTACCTCTATATGTAAATTTTAATTAAAATGTATGTTTAATTCTTTTAATATTGATTATTTCATTTATACACAAACTGAGTTTAAAGAGAATTAGAAGAAAATTGATAAATAAGAGGACAAATATTGTTGAACAACACAAAATCAATTAATCTGTATGAATACTGAAGTGGCAGAAAAGCTTCAGCTTGTGGAAATATTTAGTAGTCAGTGAACACAATGCTGCCTGCAGACTGGTTCACATTCTGTTGTGTTTGAAAGGTTTATTCACTAGGTATTGTATTATTATGTATTATAATTTATTCATTACAAACAGTTGCATTGCTAATAATTGTCAAGGACACCAGTGCTAGAGCTTTGGCACAGCACAGTCCAGCACCCGAAAACCTCTGTCACCGGAGTTGTAACGCACCTGCTTTAGGGCTTAATTACCTGACCAATTGGAAGTTGGAACTTCCAGCCCACTTCCTAATTTAAACCCTGGATTTCTGCATGCACATTGTGAAGTTTTGGATTTGCCATTACTGGAGCCATTACCAAGCCAGGTTATACAGGTTATACTGAATTACCGTGTTTGATTTTTGTCTGTTATTCTCGTTGTCTGTGTTTTTCCCCTGCCTCTAATAGTCTGTTTGCACATTGCTGCTTGTTCCTCGACCTTGATTCTGCCTGATGACTTGGATTTGTCTGCCTTTTCCTCAGTGCTTAATAAACACTTGTGATCGTATGCAACCCTCTGTGTGTATGTGTTTACACCGCCTAAAAGAAAACTTTACCGCCATGGATACAGCAGGTATGGATCTGCTCCATGGGCTGGCTATGAGAATACCACCCCAACCACCAGTGGAGTCTCCTAAAGTTCAGTCTCGCATCGCTGCCCCCAAGTGTCATCAACATTGTCTTTGCCTCCCGAATGATCAGGTCAAGTTCCTGTCCAGTCTCTGTACCCATGACTATCACGATTTCATGAAGGTGTTCAGTAAAACCAAGGCAAGTGGCCTGCCCCCTTACCGCTCCTATGATTACGCCATAGACCTCTGGCTAGTCAGTTAACCTCCGCAAGGACAGACCTACCCACTCTCCCGTAAAGAACACGCTGCCATGAAGGAGTATATTGAGGAGGCCATCCAAGGGGGCTACATCCAACTATATACCTCTCCCACTAGCACAGGGTTCTTCTTCATGGAGTAGAGAGGTGGAGGTCTAAGGCCTTGCATAGATTACAAGGGACTCAACCAAGTGACCAAAAGATACCCATACCTGCTACCCTTGGTGCCATCAGCCCTGGAACTATTAAGAAATGCTAACATCTTCATGAAACTCAGTTTTCACAGTGCTTATCATCTGGTTTGCATTGGGGAAGGCGACGAGTGGAAGACAGCCTTCAGTTCTACTACCAGCCACTACAAGTACCTGGTGATGCGCTATGGATTGTCTGCAGCCCCCAGCATCTTCCACTGTCTCATCAACAACATTCTCCAGGAAATGTTGGAAAGGTTCATGATTGCTTACACCAATGATATTCTAATCTACTCAAAGGATATGAAGACCCGTATCTCACATGTCCGCCAGGTTCTTGCTTGACTTCTTAGGCACCAGCTCTACATCAAAGGAGAAAAATGTGAATTCCACGTCCACAGAGTCAAATTCCTCGGCTATATCATTGACCAGGACAGAGTTTCCATGGACAAGGATAAAGTGGGAGCCGTGACAGAGTGGCCTAGGCCAAGGACTGTGCGTGAACTCCAGACGTTCGTAGGATTTCCTAACTTTTATAGAAGGTTTTTCAGGTCCTTCACCAACTTACTCAGGGGAGGCACGAAGTGACTGAATTGAAACTCTAATGCTGAGTCAGCCTTCTTGTGCCTGAAGGAGGCCTTCACCAGATGGGAGGCCTTCTCCCATTCTCTGGCACCAAGACCCTGAGAAGCCCTTTGTGGTGGAAATAGATGCCTCAGATTCTGGAGTAGGGGCAATCTGTTCCCAATGGCTGGGAGACAAACCCAAGCTACTGAAGCATACTTCAACAATAAGTGAAAGTCGTGCAGGACCAATAACACTTAGCTATTAGGCTAGGAAAAGAGGCACTGGCTTGAGGGTGCCCTCCACCCATTTCAAGTGTTCACCCACCATCACAATCTTGTATACCTGAAAAACAGCCCAGATACTAAATGCCAGGCAAGCATTTCCAGTTCACTCTCTCCAATCACCCCGGCTTGAAGAATGGCAAGGTGGACTCTCTCTCGCATCCACCACTGATATGGAAAGGAACTCCAACAACCCATGTGCTTCCTGTGCTCCTTTAAGTGGGAACTTGACAAGGAAATACAGACCCAATGTAATGTTCATGTCCAAGCCTCATGCCCTGAAAACTTTGTCCTTGTTACTTCCTACACTCATCACAAACTGCTCAACTGGGCTCACTGCACCCCTGAGACCAGACATCCAGAAATCCAATGCACCCTCAACCTCCTTAGGGGAAAATACTAATAACCAACCATGTAACAAGATGTCCAATGCTATGTAAACTCATGCATGGTTTGCACTCAAAGTAAGATGCCCTGTATGCTCCCCACTGGAAAGTTATTGTCACTCACGCCCGTCTTCTGTCTTCCACGTTTCTCAACTTAAGCCTAATGTTGCAGGTCCACTGGCTGTAAACAACACAGCCAGCTCCTCCCTGCACCGATAGATGTTGATGGACAGCCCAGCATCACAGTCAACCAACTATTGGACATCCTAGATCCCCTGCACCAGCTTCTTGTCCTCAGGGTTAACCCAGAATAGGTGTAGCTCCCAGAGATAGCTCCTTGGGGGAGGGCTCTGTCACCGACACTAGCACTAGAGCTTTGGCACAGCGCACTCCAGCACCCATGAACCCAAAAGTGGCCATCGGAGAGCACACCCGTCCTCCAACAAAGAGACTGTGCATTGGACAAATTGATAAAAATAAGTTGAGTAGTGAGTAGCAAGCAGAATGTACCCTTAGTGTAACAAAAGTAAAGATACCGCTACTTCTTTACAAACATACTCAAGTAAAAAGTATGCTGCATTTAAACTACTTTAATAAGTACGATTTATTTAAAAAGATGCTCAAGTAAATGCAACGGAATAAATGTTACTACCTATCTCTGCTTATTAGTGTATAACAATATACCGGTGTAATAACTGTTTAAGGCAGGAGTCCTAGATGCCTGGTGTCACTTATCACACTTATTACACTTATCTGATAACTGCCAGTTTTGGCAGCTGTGTTTGAATAGGAAAACCTCTAAACTGTGCCGGACACTGGAAATAAATAATCTAAAGTAGACTGATTAGAAGCTAGAATTACATCACATTCAATACCCTCTAAACACACTTGCATTCAAGACCTTCTTTAACCTTTATACCGCAATCTAACACCAACAGCACAATAAGGCTCTGAAACAATAACACTGTCAGGAGGTGTGTCCACCTTCATCCAAGCTAGATCTCATTTGATGAGAAGTGAACGAGATCATCAGATTATCACGGTGTGATGTGTGCTGTACTAATGTTTGCAGGTGGACTTCTGGAGCCCTGACAGTGCTGACATGGTCATGGTTTATACCGAAGTTGACATCCATATCCCTGCTACTCATGTGGATAGGGTTTCCGTCATGCTGCAGCAGAGCGGCATGGACTACCAGTGAGTCTGCCTGAGAAAGTGGCTATCATTACCTAGTGTTGAAAATAGTAAGATGGATCTGAAAGGGGGAAATCAATTACATTACATTTTTTGATTCATTGGCATTTAGTAGACCCTGTTATCCAGAGAGACATACAAAAGAGCTTTGAAGTCTTTATTTGATTACATTATTAAAACTCTCATCACTCTTACACCGTTACAGCCATTATGTTATATAACCACTTATAGATGAAGTGAGCAACATTGATTGATTGGCACATGGCACAATGTGTGGGACATATTAGGGATCAAGGAAACATACAGTTCTCGAATTGTATTTGTTGGAAGCAGGGAAAAAATGGGCAAGCTTAAGGATTTGAGGTATTGTCTAGTTCCCATTAGTGATTAGATGACTGGGTCAGTGTATCTGCAATAGACCAAGGGCCTCATTTATACACACCTTATGCACAAAAACGGGCCTGAAATGTGCACTTTTTCTCACTCAGAAACCGTGATTAATAAAGAAATACTTGGCTTGAAAACGAGCATACATTTAAGCAAGGTTTGGGGCATGCGTAACAATTCTAAAGATTGCGGAGAGATAGACGAAATTAGTGACATCATGTGGTAAAATAAAGAATTGCAAGTAAATGTGCAATCTTGTCTCGTGTGTGTTACAGAGTGCTGATCGAGGATGTGCAGGCAGCTGTGAGACAACAGTTTGACAACAACCAGCACACCAAAGCCCACAGCTACATGAAGTACAACATCTGGACAGATGTGCGTGTTTATCTCTTCATGTCTAGCTGGTGTTCTGAGTTTGTGTACAGTATGTGTTCTAATCGCATTCTGGTGTAATGGACAGATCGAGGCCTGGCTCCGCTCCATCACCACAGCCAACCCTTCACTGATGAGTCTGTCATCGCTTGGGAAATCGTACGAAGGCCGCGACATGCACCTGATTAAGGTGAGTGCTTTTGAAAGGGAGAATGTGGAGTTTCACTTTAGACTGAAATGCCCTCGAGTCAGTTAACCCCCCAACTGCTCTTCAGGCACCACGGTTTGGGGCTGCCTTTGGTGTGTTCACTGCCCCCTAGTGTTCACGTGTGTGTGTGTGTTCCACTGCACAAATGGGTAAAATGCAGACTTTCCTCGGCCTATTCCTATTTACAGTAGGTAAATAGCTCACGTTCACTTTTCACTTTCACTTTACTTTTTGAGACTGATGCAGTAGAAGAGCTTTTATTTACTCAATGGCTTGATGTAGCAAGTGTAACAAAATACAATTTACTAGTTCTAATTTTAATTTCAAAATTCTATTTTAAAAGTGTATAACAGCTTTACCTTTAAAAATTTGGCTAGGTCAGTTAGCATACAATGCTACCACTAACAGGAAAGAATCTGTCCCCCAAACAAACAGGGTGCAGCCCTGACAATTTACTCCAGCATCCCATGAAAAGAGGACCACCCTCAGTTTACTGTCATACTACCACCCCACAATAAGCCTAATATACACAGCAAATACAAAAAAATACAGATCAATAAATAAATAAATAAATAAATAAATTACTAAACTGCACAACCACAAAAAATAGAAATCCTCGACCTTAAATCAAAAGTTTACACTTCAAAAAAATGTACATTACACCAAAAGAATAAACCCTGGAAACAGTGTTAAATACGTACTGAGGTGGACTGAAACCAACTGGAATATTATTTAAGGCTTCAACACTAAACAATCAGGGCACTTTACAGCTTTACTACACAAGTATGATTTTAGGCACCCAGCAGAATTAGTTTCTCCGAGAACCCCCTATAATAGCGGCTCGGTCTCACTCACACATGGCAGCATAAAAAAGTAATAAAACACAAGAAGCAAAACAAAACAAAAAAAAAAGTGGATATTGTACCCATAGGCACCAGCACCCTGCAATGTATACACATAATTATTCAGAGGAGCCTGGATTTTACAGCCAACATCCAGCTTATACTGACCTGACGGCAATGTTAGCCCATTTAACACAGTTCTACAGCTCCTGTTCACCACCTGTATATGGCTCAAGCTGTAATATACATAGATAGTCCTTTAAAAACTAGTTTAAGCTAGTCTTGACAAATATACAAGTTAGCAAGTCCATACCTGCTTGCTAGCGGCTACCCCTTCTAAGCTTCAATGCTGAACCTCCCAACCATGCTCCTCAAGTGACTGGTCTATTCAGGCTCTCCCACACTGACCAAACCAACCGTAGATGCCACTTGGTCCACTCGGGGAATAAAAAAGGCTAAACAATGCTAAATGCAGCATATGACCGACCAAGTAAGACCAAGTGGCTACATCTACCCCAATTGTGTGGTACCCGTGGTGGTAGCTGTGGGCTTGTGGTTAAGGAACCACCCTGACAACCAGAAGGTAGTCAACTTAATCTCCAGAAAAAAGACAGGACACAACACAACAACTTTTTTTATTTTTTTACCTAATATATCAATTTAAGTCATTAGCTCTGCTGTCATAATTCATGCACAGATCAAGCCCTGAATAAATTTCTGGCTTTAAAAGTATAACTATTAACATGTCCACCCATTATGTTTCACTCCCCCTCCCCCTGCCCTGAATCATTGTTATATTTTTTGACATCAGCTAAATTGCTCTTTAAATTTGGATACATTTTTTTTGTTTTTCAAATTTGGATACAATATGAATAAATGTATTTATTTATTATTATTATTATTATTATTATTATTATTATTATTATTGCACAGATCGGAAAGGACAACGGCTCCACCAAGCCTGCCATCTTCATGGACTGTGGAATCCACGCCCGCGAGTGGATCAGCCCTGCGTTCTGTCAGT
>JAOVVF010053347.1:0-17342 GCA_028565595.1 Duopalatinus emarginatus
GTTATCTGACTCTGGATCCCAACACGGCACATCGTAACCTCATTCTGTCTGAGAATAACAGAGTGGTGACACGCAGTGAGGTTGAGCAGCGATATTTAGATCATCCAGAGAGATTTAACTACTGGGAACAGGTGTTGTGTAAGGAGAGTGTGTGTGGACGCTGTTACTGGGAGGTGGAGTGGAGCAGTGATAGAGTTGTGGAAATATCAGTCTCACATAAAGACATCAGCAGGAAAGGACGGGGTAATGAGTGTGTGTTTGGACGCAACAATCAGTCATGGAGTCTGGAGAGTTCTTCTTCTTTTTCTCACTTTTTCTATCACAACAACATTAAGACTGATCTCAGAGTTCCATCATCCTCCAGAATAGGAGTGTATGTGGACCACAGTGCAGGAACTCTATCCTTCTACAGCGTCTCTGACACGATGAAGCTCCTCCACAGAGTCCAAACCACATTCACTCAGCCTCTATATGCTGGGATTCGACTCCTAAAAAAGACTAAGTTTGGACCTGTCTGGTTTATGGGTTCCACTATAAAACTGTGTGATTTAAGATAATGTGTGTATACATTGCTCCTGCATCTGTTTTTTTAAAAGTTAATTAAGAAGCAAGTAAATTTTTTAAAGAAAATGATATCTCAATGACTTTAACATTGTAAAGTTCTATCTGTTAAGTTTTCATCATCATTAATCAACCTCCAATTAAGTAATAATTAATAGACAGTAATAAAGCCAAAACAACACAACATTTTAAACCTTTTAAAGTCACACTGTATAAAAATAAAATAGAAACTTTGTGGTTGGTTGTTTCAGTCCATGATTGGTTAAGACTGTAGGATGACCATGTTCATCCTATATTCAGCCTGGTTGATGATTGGCTGACAGGATGAACCTGTCATACCTGGTCTATTTAAGCAGCTCTGCATCTGTAATCAGTTTCAGTAAATAGTTGTAATTAGTTGGTAATCAGCCAATCATCCAGTGCAGGTGTGTGGTATTTAAAGGTGGGTAAACTTCTTCCATTCCCATCTGATATTGAGGATACACCCTGCTTCTGGTTTAACTGGCTGTCATTAGGGTCATATGTTTTTAGTCTGCTGAATAGACAGTTATTGATACTCTCACCAAGTCTTGCTTTACCTGAGAGCTCATTATCTGTAGAGTTGTGGTTGGTGTTCATTCCCTTCTGGTCCAATGTAATTTTATGGGATTATACATTATTAATTGTTTTGTTTGTAAACAATTGGATCTGGATGTCCCTGTCTTCTGTTCTCTGAATGCCATTTGAATGATTGGCACTGGTTTGGGGTAACTGGGTCCTTGGGAAAAATTCTTATGGTGGTGCTGTCGGATCTTCTACATAATTTGGTGTCTTTTTTGTGGAAATATGAAAAGATGAAAATCACAAGGAACCATCACTATGACTTAATTTCAGTAAACACAATAGTATTTACTAAATTATCTATATTCAGTATCTAATTTCAGCTGTATTAAAGTTTACTGTATTTTTGTCATTCTGATGATTATAGTAAAAACTTTTTAGATAATTTCACCACCACCAGAGGGCGGGCTTACCCACATTTAAATCACTGGTTCACTTATTCCACATTCTGTTTTTATAAAATACACACACATAAAAAAACAATAATGTCCAGTTTGGTAGTAAATCACCTCAGTTCTGAGCTGTGTTTATTCTGGAGAGATGTCCTGTTTATGATCTTGTCTTTGTCCTATATTTCTAATCTGTGGTGCTTTAACCCTGTAGTATATACAGGAATGTAATAGGACACAGTCTTACTGTAAATCCTCTTGTGTGTATTTTTTTTTGAAGATACAGGATTAATGTTAAAGACTGTTTAGGTTTGTTTTGTGTTTTTGATTGTATTAGAATGTTATATAATTCTATCTGGTCATCTGTTGTTAAAACTATGGTTAAACACACACTTCATGGAAATAAATAAATAAAGAATAATAGAAAGATGAATGAAAAAACTCTTTCAGTTGCACATTCATGTGTGTATGTGGAGAGTCTACCAACCCACAAACTAACATAAGACCACACATAATTGGCGGATTGACCATTAAATATCAAAACTTCGGATCCTTGTGTTTAGTATATACTTTCAGACCTAGCTGATGATCCTAGCTGTCTATAAAAGAAATGTTGCCATGAATAATTTTGTTACAAGCAGGTATAGTGCTCCCGGCCATTTCGCCTCATTGGTGGCTGCCTGTTTTAAGGTTTAATTTCTCTGGACATGCACAAGCTAAATGACCAGTTTCACTACAGCTTAAACACTTAATCTCTGTGTCTGTATTGGTCAACACAACCTAGTCAAAATCATCAACAACACAATTTCATTACTGTGTCCAACTCGTCCACACCCTCATTTAAAACCATATAAACCAGTCTCTAAAATTAACATTTAACACTATCTGAACCCATAGAACCAGCTTTACCTTTTAACTGGTTAGCTGCATCAACAATGTGTCACAGCTCAAAAGGTTATGGGCCCAGTAGTCATTCGGAAAATAAGTTGCCTAGTTTCCACCGTTTAGAAAGTCGCAATTAACTGTGTGCTAACGGACTGCTAGCAAAGAAAAAGCAAGCTAGTGAAATGGAACAACGAGGGATAAGCAGGTTGCTTTGACCGACGGTCGAAAGAAATGAGACTAAATATGAACTTTGGGAGACTAAAATGTTAGCCCATTTCCATTTATTGGGGCTAAACGATATGGTATTGAGAGAACCGAGGTCAGAAGCCGAAATAGCAGCATATAGAAAGAAAAACGCTGATGTATACGCAGAGTTGGTTTTACTGTTAGATGACAAAAGCCTGTCATTAGTTATGAGGGGGTGCACCCAACAATGGAAGAAGAGCTCTCAAAATATTGAGAGAGTATTATGCAGGGAGGGGGAAAGCCCTGTATAATCAGTGTGGTAGTGTGGTCGATTTGTTTAAGGCTATTCTCCTAGAGCCCCTTTTGGGTGGTGTTTGTGTGGCGTGGGGTGCCGGTTTCCACTACAAGGAGAGTATGGACTGCCCAAAGTAAGGTGAACTTAAGATAATTTTATTAAAGAAACGAAAAAGGAGTGCAAAACTTGAAGAAAAGAAAAACTGTACAAAACTTTAAAACAAACAAACAGCTGCTTGAGGTACTATAATAGACTTAGCTAAACTTCTTTCCCCCTTTACCTAGACAAGACTTACATCAGTCTTGGAAGTCACAAGCTACTCGCCTTGACCCCACTCCGTTCTCTGTTCCCCTCATTTCTCTGTACTGCCGCTGCTCTTCCCGACTGGCACAAAACAAGGCGTTTAAAAATGTCTTATTAAATGCCCATGGCGCTTGGTGACGGGACTGATACCTCTGGCCCTGTCACACACACCCCCCTTAATCTAGTCACTCATCGGAGTGACGGGAAAGAAAGTCATCTGTAATGTTCTGTGCACCTGTCCAATAACATACATGAAATTTCAGAGACTGCAACGACAGATATCACCTGTTAATACAAGTGTTAGAATCTTTCATCCTTTGCATCCACTCAAGTTCACGGTGATCTGTCTCCAGCACAAACTCAGATCCGACAAGGTAATACCCCAAAGAGTCCACTGCCCATTTCACCGTGAGGGCCTCCTTCTCCACCGTGGAGTAATGTAGCTCACTAGGAAACAACTTCCTGCTAATGTACAGGACTTGTCATCGTTCGTCCCCTTCTCCTTGCAAAAGCACAGCCCTCAAACCTTGTCCCGCTGCATCCGTCTGGACTGCGAATGTGAATTCCTTCAGATCCTGATTCGCATGCCTCTGTCCACTTCACCCTCTGAGGCATGGTTTTTCGGGTCAGTTCTTTTAATGCTGCTGCTCTGCTGGAAAAGTTGGGTATGAAACGGCGATACCACCCTACCAATCCCAGAAAGGATCTTACCCTCCTCTTGGTGGTGAGGACTGGCGTCGACTTGACTGCTTCCACCTTGTCCACTTGAGGGCGTATCACCCCTCCTCCCAGAATGTAACCCAGGTACGAGACTGTACCCTGTGCCAGATAACACTTGCTTGGGTTAGCTGTTAGACCTGCTCAAGCAATCCTCCCCAGCACTTCGTCCAGGTGACGAGCATGGTCTCACCACAACTCGCAAAAAATTATGACATCATCTATGTATGCCGCTGCATATGCCTCAGTGTCTTTGAGCACAATGTCGATGAGCCTTTGGAATGTTGCACCTGCTCCGTGCAGACCGAATGGCATGACCGTAAACTGGAAAAGACTTGATGGTGCTCGAAAAGCTGTCAGCTTACGTGCTTCTAGAGTCAATGGTACTTGCCAATAACCCTTACTGAGGTCCAGGATTGTGAGGTACCTCGCCCTACCCAGCCTCTCGATCAACTCGTCTGCCTGTGGCATAGGGTAAGGGTCAAACACTGAAACTGCATTAATTTTCGAAAAGTCTATACAGAACTGAAGTCCCCCTTCTTCCTTTGGGACCAAAACGACTGGACTACACCACTCGTTCTGTGATGGTTTAATGACTTCTAAGTCAAGCATAGTTCTCACCTCCACCTTCAGATCCAGGATCAGACGTGCTGGCACTCTGCAGCTTGTTTGTCTGATTGGGTCCATCTTCAGCAAATGGATGTCATGCTGAAAAATGTTTGTCCATCCCGGTTCATTGTTAAAGAGGCTAGGTGTTATCACTTTCCGAAGCTCCCGCTGCTGCCTGTCTGGCAGCTGTGAGAGGTTGATGCCTTTGTGCTTCCCCCTAGCACCTGGCCAGTACTGTTTGTTGACCTCCTCCGTACGCTACTCTTGATTCCTCCGTATCCCCAGCTGCATCGAGTCTGTGAATTTCGGTTCGTTCCACCTTCGCAACATGTTAATCTGAAACTTTCTATGTTAATTCCGTCTCCCCGGCAACAAAAGTTTATAGGTTATCTTATTGATCTGCCGTAGCAATTCATACAGACCCTGCCACTGTGCCAGCAATCCTGTGTCCGATGTTGCCAGAAGGATGAGTGCCTTGTCACCTTGTTGCAAATCTCTGTCCTTAGCCACATGGTTGTACCATCGCTTTCGCCGTTCTTGTGCGCTCTTCATATTCTCTCACACCAGGTCAACAAGCTGAGCCTGTGTTCAGTAATGCTTTAACCTGCTTCGCCCCTATCTGGACAGTGATAATGTTATCCCCCCGATCTCCACTAAACTGCTTGTGGCTATGGTGCTAAAGGGACTGCCTGAGAGTTTTTAAGCCATTCTCAATACATGTGGCGCATACAGACGAAAACATCACGTTTGCAGAATTCAAGACTAAACTATGCAGTTTTGAAGAGACAGAGAAGATAAATGCAGCTGAGTCAAGCAACAATGTAATGAAGACTCAAGGGAAGACTGGATTGCGACCTGCCAAAACGAACTGAGGTGGCGGGAACAAAGAAGACACAGAGATCATGTGCTTTAAGTGTGGCACCAGGCTGGCAGCATTTAGGAGAGGGGTCTGATGGTGGATACGGGGGCTACCTCTCGTGTCGTCACTGGCATAACCATGTTCAAGAGTTTCGATAGTGCTTTCAGACCAGAAACCCACTGCATCAAGCTGGCAGATGGCATCCGGTGCAGCGGAGTCGCTCAGAGTAGGGGGAAGACTGAGGTTTCCCTCATCGGCAGCACAGGACAGCAGCAGAAGGCAAAGCTGAGAGACGCTTTGTTCGTACTGTCAGACTCTCAAAGCATTTTCTCAGTGAGGGCACCGACTACGAGCGGGGCCAAGGTTGTCTTTAAAGAAGGCAAATACACCCTGACAACCAGAGACGGTACTAGATTTAATATTCATGTGTATTGCAAGCTGTGTTATTTGCATACTGAAATTGAATCTAATGATAAGTGTAATGCTTGCCACGACCTACAGACATGGCATGAGATATTAGGACACTGTAACTATGATGATATTCTAAGGTCACAGAATGTTGTGAAAGGTATTCAGATCAAAGGCAAAATGGGTAGGCCTGAACAAGAGTGTGAGATATGCATTCAGGGAAAGTTTGCCCAAACCAGAAACAGGGATCCTGATAACAGAGCAAAAGCTCCCTTACAGATGGTACGTACAGACCTTGCTGGTCCTGTAGCCGCAGAGTCAACAGATGGTTACAAATATGTACAGTCGTTCACTGATGATTTCTCTAACGCAGTGTTTGTGTATTTTCTATAGAGGAAAAGTGACACAGTACAGGCTTCAGAAAAGTTCCTAGCAGATATATATCCTTACAGAAAGTGAGATGCATTAGTCAGACAACGGAACAGAATTTATGTGCAGTGATTTTCAAGCACTCTTGATGAAAAACAAGATCATACATGAAACTTCAGCTCCTTTTTCCCTACACCGGAATGGAACTGCAAAAAGGGGATGGCGTAGACTTTTTTAAAATAGGTAGGTGCATGTTAGTTGAGTTAGTAAAGTGCAGTACCAAAGCAGCTGTGGCAGTATGCAGTACAAACAGCAGCAATGGTATGCAACCGATGCTTAAACAAACGTACAGGGGAGACTCCCTATGCCGCTTACAGAGAGGAAGCCTAATGTAGCTAGAATGCAAAAGTTTGGGTCTGTGTGCTATACTTACAAACCAGAAAAGGGGAAACTAGATCCCAGGTGTGACTAGGGGCGTTTTGTGGCTTACGATTAGGACAGCCCTGTGTATTTGGTGTATCACCCAGATACAAATACAGTACAGATTGCCAGCTAGTGAAGTTTGTGGGCAAGGCAGCCGTGGAAAAACTGACATAGATAGGTAAGCCAGATCCAAGTGATGGCTATGGCAGTGTGAGACCCAAGTCTAATGAGACCACACAGGAGGTCAGTGGGAATACAGAGAATGGTCCAGAGCTAAATGTACAGAGCAGAAGTGCACATAACAGTGAAAATCCAGGTGAGAGGTCTAGTGACCACAATCAAACACAGCACAGTGTGACAAGTGGTGAGCACAAGAGTAGGAGGTACCCGGCTAGGATAAGAAGGACGCCGAGTTACTTGAGTGACTTCACAAACTACGTCTGTGACAATGAAGGAGTTCATATCACAGTAGACTACTGCTGCAGGGCAGTGTGTGGCATTCCACAGACAATTGGGGAAGCAATGGTGTCCACTAACTCAAAAGAAGGCTATGTAGATGGAAGAGACAAATACAAAGCACGATTTGTGGCCAGGGGTTACAGCTAAAGGTTGGGAGTAGATTATAGGGAGACCTTTTTTTTACTCACAGCAGACTTGACAAGTGTAAGGGTGGTGTTACAGAAAGTAGCTCAGGGGAATTTACTCCTGCACCAAATAGACATGACAACAGCATACTTGCACGCTCCCATAGACTATGAAATCTACATAAATCCACCAGAGGGCTATTAAGAGAAAGAGAGTATAGTTCATAAACTAGAGAGATCCCTTTATGGCCTTAAACAATCCAGTCGAAATTGGAATAGGGTTTTGCACGATTATCTAACTTAGGATGGATTCACACAAAATCCAGCCGAGCACAGTGTTTATGCCAAAGAGTCAAAAGAAGGGAAGGTGATCATAATTACATGGGTCGATGACTTGATCATTGCAGCAAGCAATGAAGAGAGATGCTTGCAGTAAGGTTTAAGATGAAAGACTTAGGCCAACTCAAACATTTTCTGGGCATCGACTTTAGTCAGCCAGATGGGTGTGTAAAGATGTCACAGGAAAGGTACAC
Source organism: Duopalatinus emarginatus (assembly GCA_028565595.1). Taxonomy (NCBI): domain Eukaryota; kingdom Metazoa; phylum Chordata; class Actinopteri; order Siluriformes; family Pimelodidae; genus Duopalatinus; species Duopalatinus emarginatus. The sequence continues at coordinate 7,722 of JAOVVF010053347.1, forward strand.
TAATAAAATACTACAGCGTTTTAATATGCAAGACTGTAGGACAAAAGAAACAACATGTGAGCAAAAGCTAGAGTATACTGAGGATGCAGTGAAGATGGCAGATGTCAGGATGTACAGGGAGGCCTTATATACCTATATGGAGCCTTATATACCTGACTACCTGTACCAGGCCAGATTTAAGTTTTGTAGTGAGCAGCCTATCAGAGGAGCAGAGGAACAGTGGGTCACCGTGAAGCATGTACTAAGGTACCTCAAATGCACTGCAGAGAAAAAGTGACGTTTTAGGAGAAATGACAGTGAGAAGCTAGGTATACAAGCCTACAGTGATGCAGATTGGACGGCGGATACCATTGGCAGATGCAGTACCACAGGCTACTGTTTAAGCCTCAGTACAAAACACCTCCCTAGTCTCATGGAAGACTAAACAACCTACTGTAGCACTTTCTACCTGCGAGGAATACATGGTGCTGGCTTCAACCATACAGAAGTGTCTATACCTAGAGCGGTTATTGGGGGGTATAGATAACTACAAGTACACACAAACTAGAATACATGAAGACAACCAGGGAACAATTGCTCTTGCCAAAAACCCTGTAAACAGACAGAGGTGTAAACACATAGACATAAAGTATCACTTGTGTTTGTAATAGTCATAAACAAGACAGAATGATCAATAATCCTCCTCACCCATCCAATATCTTCAGTTAAAAATGTTCCTGACATGCCTCAAGCTTTTATTCCTGCCTTCGAGTCCACCAACCTTGTTTCTCAAAATTTACCTTTTGATGGTGTCTCAGGCACAGGTCCCACAGAACAGTTTTTCTGTTCCTCCTCTTCAGAGTACTGAGACCAGAGTGAGGATTGAACCTACAACCCCAAATCGTTGGAGCTTAAACACTGCCTGTGGCTTCACTGTGTGGGTAGGTAGGTTTTAGCAGAAATGTCCAGCCCAAGTAATTCTTAAAAACAGCACTGACACCCAGGTCACACACATTCTCTAGTGCTGTTTCCCCTTCCTGAATTTATTGTTTTCTGTTATTATTGTCTTGTAATGGTCTTGTGTATTTATAGTATATCGTCTTGTGTACTTATTGTAAATTGTCTTGTGTCATTGCACATGTGCACTTTATGTTGTATTGTATTGTGTAGTCTATTGTTCTATGTAGTCCTGGAGGAATGTTATTTCGTTTTACTGTGTACTGTACACCACTGTATATGGTTGAAATTACAGTAAAAACCACTTGACTTCCTTGTACCATAATTTGGCATCTCTAGACATGTGTGGTGGTGCCTTGTCCTGTTGGAATAGCCTAAAGCCATCAGAATTAATTTTTAGAATTATTTTTACTCATCCACCCAAACCGTCAATCTCACACAGAATCATTAGAATAACTCTGCAATCAAACCTATACAATAATCTATAAATCAGTTCAGGAGTCTAAGAATCTTCTGAACCTGAGATGAAGAGCTTTACCTGTGTGTCTCTGAGCTTGGTGTTGATTGACAGCTTGCAATGTCGGTTGATGTGAGGTGTCCAACAGCATCGGCAGCAGTAATACCCCGACATAAAGATCAGATGCTTTCCTCTTTTCTGTGTGTAAGGGCAGGTTTTAGCAACATGCTTAAACATTTGCCTCAATCTGAGCTGGATTAGACCACTCCAAAGGCCACTTTTAACAGCACTTAAAAGAGCCAAAGACCACTTTTAACAGTCATAGAGCAGCCCCAAGGATTTTATATACAACTAAAAGATTTACTGTGCATAGTACAGAGAGCTAGCAGAGGAGGCGTTCGCTACAGCTACCTTAACGGATGAATTATGCTTGCCATTGTATGGTACGGATGGAAAGTGTGGCAAAAGAGTAAAATAATGTTTAAGTTGGGGAACTTTCTGGATGTCAGTCTAATGTCTAAGATGCCTGCCAGAGATTGTCCAAATTCCAGCGACATGTCAGTTGAAAATCTAGTTCATATCTGTGCTTATTTATCTTGCTCTTACTCTCATGGGTGTTGGCTCAAATGTTCACTAACTGGTCCAACCTGATACTAATACAAAACTGAAAATAACTCACACTCTTTTAACCACAACACAGAGAAAGATTTAGATCATCCTTGTTTTCTCTGAGTTATAACCTTCCCCCTCTCAGTGACTCCCCTTATTATGATGATGTGGAAGTCTTCCCCCAGCTCCACAATGAGATTCACAGGTACCCAGAGAAGTGTGCTAATCTGTGGAAACAGCAGAAACCTGACTAACCTTTAATTCTATTCAATTAAATTTTATTTATAAAGCGCTTTTAACAATGGACATTGTCCCAAAGTAGCTTTACAGAAAATAATGAAAAGAATTATACATTTATAGAATTTTTTAGAAATTTTATTCCTAATGAGCAATCCGGTGGCGACAGTGGCAAGGAAAAACTCCCTGAGATGACAAAAGGAAGAAACCTTGAGAGGAACCGGACTCATAAGGGAACCCATCCTCATTTGGGTGACACAGATGTGTAAATATGAACAAAAACAAAAGTGCAGTTAGCCAGAGAATTAAAGTCTGTGATCTAATTCATGGTGTACTGAGGACTGTCCATTTCCATGCCTGTAGCAGGTGTAGATCATCAGAATGGAAGATGAGAAAAGAAAACCCAGGGTTAAGTATGGTCTTTATGTAATGGTTACTTTAAATATAAGGAGTGCAGAGAGCAAGCAGAAACTCCAGCTGACTAGCTAAGACAGCATGACTACAAGGGAGAACCGAAAGGTGACACAGACAAGAGGGCACCCTGCGACATAAGGCAGCCAGCCACTCCACCGTCATCAAACCTGAGTGAACGTGTGAGAGTGCTGGGGCGACATCCAAACATCCCAGTTTACCAAAACACTCTATGACTATGAACCCTCCAGCTCTATGCCTTGAACTACGGGAAAACTATGAAGAATATGCTTGATTAAACAAATACATCTTCAGCCTAGACTTAAAGACTGAGACTGTGTCTGAGTCCCGAACACTGATTGGAAGGCTGTTTCATAGTTGTGGGGCTCTATAAGAGAAGGATCTGCCCCCTGCTGTAGGCCTCGTAATTCGAGGTATCAGTAAATAGCTTGCACCTTTTGACCAAAGTAGGCGTGGAGGATCGTAAGAAACTAGAAGTTTGCTAAGGTACTTTGGCATGAGACCGTTCACTGCTTTATACGTCAGTAGTAGTATTTTATAGTCGATGTGAAATTTGACCGGGTGCCAGTGCAGTGTGGCTAAGACAAGGGTGATATGTATATTTCCTGGTTCTAGTAAGGATTTTGGCTGCTGCATTCTGGACTAACTGCAGTTAGTTTATGCACCTACTGGAACAACCAGACAACAAGGCATTACACTAATCCAACCTAGAGGTAACAAAAGCATGAACCAGTTTTTCTGCATCATGTAGTGACATCACATTTCTGATCTTAGCAATGTTTCTAAGATGATAGAAGGCTATTCTGGTGATATTATCTACATGAGCTTCAAAAGAAAGACTAGAATCAATAACCACACACCAAGGTCTTTAACAGCTGTACATGGTGTAACTGAAAGACCATCCAGAGTCAACAAGGAATCAGAAACTTTACATCTAGCTGCCTGTGGTCCTAATACTAGTACTTCTGTTTTATCAGAATTCAGTAATAAAAATTGTTCAACATCCACTGTCTAATGTCTTTCACACATTCCTCAACTTGACTAAACTGGTGTCTCTCATCCGCATTTGCAGACACATATAACTGTGTATCGTCAGCGTAACAGAGAAAGCTGATACAGTGCTTCCGAATAATATGACCCAAAGGTAACATATACAGAGAAAATAATAACGGACCTAACACAGAACCTTGTGGAACACTAAATATTACTTTACTTGGTATAGAATAATCACCATTTACATCTACAAACTGATAATGGTCTCTCAAATAAGACCTGAACCAGGACAAGGCTGTCTCTTAACTCCAACTACATTCTCTAACCTAGAAGGAGAATAGCATGATCAATGGTGTCAAAAGATGCAGTTAAGTCGAGCAATACCAGCAGGGAGACATGACCCTGTTCAGAGGTCAATAACAGGTCATTCACAACTTTAACTAGCGCTGTTTCTGTGCTATGATGAGGCCTAAATCCTAAATGACAGATTTCAAAGATGTTATTGCTTTGCAGATATGTACATAACTGTTGCGCTACAACCTATTCTAAGATCTTGGAAATAAAGGGGAGATTCAATATTGGTCTGTAATTAGACAGCTGGCAGGGGTCCAGATTAAGTTTTTTTAATTAGGGGTTTAATAACTGCTGATTTAAATGATTTAGGGACATAGCCAGCACTAAGAGAGGAATTTATTTGATTATTTCCAGTAGTATGTGTTTAAGGAAAGTTGTGGTTATGGGATCTAATATACATGATTTTGATGAAACTAGTGAAATTAACTTTGTCTCTTGGAGAGGGTTAAAAGACTCTAATTGCTGATCTGATGTAGCTATACTAACATCTAGTTGGTTTGTTATCAGATAACTTGTATTTAGATTAACAGTATTAATCTTATCTTGCGCCTTATGTTTTCAACTTTATCATTGAAAAAATTCAAAAAGACATTACTACTACATACAGATGGTGTGGATGCTTCTGTAGTGGTCTTCTTTCTAGTTAGTTTTGCTACAGTATTGAATAAAAACCTAGGATTATTTCTGTTGTCTTCTATTAGTGAGGAGAAATATTTTGCTTTAGCAGCACTAACAGCTTTTCTATAATTTAGGAGGCTCTCCTCCCATGCTATCTGAAACACAACCAGGTTAGTTTGACGCCATTTACATTCTAGTTTCTGGGTGATCTGTTTTAAAGTGCGTGTGCGATCATTATACCATGGTGCTAGTTTTTTTCTTTAATTATTTTGGTTTTAAGTGGGGCTTCAATATCCAGAGTACAATGGAATGTTGACTCTAAGCATTCAGTCAGGGTCGGACGGCAAACCAATCAAAGCTGATAGATCTGGGAGTTTACTGATTAAACTATCTGCAGTATTTGATGTAAATGTACGTTTCAGGCTGTACTGACGTCAAGAGTATATATTTTGATTAATATGTATTAATATGCCTGAGATAGCATCGGACTGTGGAAGTGTAACTATATTATCTATTTTAATCCAAATGTTAGTACTAAATCAAGTGTGTGACCACCCTTATGAGTGGGTCCTTTTACATTCTGATCAACACCTACTGAATCGAGAATGGACACCACTGCAGTTCTCAGGGGGTCATCCGGATCATCAAAGTGAATATTAAAATATTAAAATAACAGCAACACCTCTACCAGTTAAATGAGGCTGGTGTATATAGTTATAACTAGGAGGACTAGCTTCATTTAATTCTACATACTTACCTGGTTTAATCCATGTTTCAGTTAAACACAGTACATTAAATGCCTGATCAGTAATAATTTCATTTATAATAAATGATTTACAGTTAAGAGACCTAATATTTAATAATCCCAGCTTCAGGTCAACGGTGCAGGCTGTGTTATCTGAATTGTCTACATTTATATTTATTAAGTTATTAGAGCAAAGTTTGGCTTGGGGAACAGACACAGTCTCAATATGGTGAAACCTAATGTTTATTGACAAATACCACTAATAAAATAAAATATTAAATGATAAATATGTACATATGAATGAGGTTTACGGAAATAAAAAAGAAAAAGAAAACGAGTTATGGTGAATTGAGCAGCATTTAGAATTAATTAAGATATATATAAGGTGGACACTAAATTTAACTTTAAATAACAATGCAGTAACACCAACCAACATCAAAACTGCATATAAACACTGGAGCATGTCTTACTGTGAGGTGAGGGTTCAGATTCGAAGTCAGACCGTTGCACGCCTGTGGCGCGGATCCTTGATGGTGTCGCTTCTGCGCACACCCTATGTCGAGTAGTTTAGTTGAACGGCAGGATTCTCTAGCTGGTTATCGTCCACGGCTATCGGTTCTCAGGTAACCGGAGACGTTGTGGCTGTTCATTGAACACAGTAGAAATAGGTTCTAGCTGCGTGAGTGCTGCTTCTTAACCCTCGTTGCTCCCTTTGCTCCTTAATGACTGCTAATGATGATGGCAGTTTGATTCTGGCGAGTATCGCGATCTGAGTCATTTTTATTAGTTATAAACTAACTAATGGCTTTGGCACTGGCCAAAACTTTGGTTAGCTTCAGAGACTTGTGGACCAGTTTAGACAACATGATAATAAAACGGGAGAACTTACAGAGGTGAGCAAATTAACAGGTCAAACTTAACACAAACGAAACAAAATGACGGATTCTGCAGAGATTGAAGTGCTAGAATAGCTCCGGTCACCAGGTCTCAGCCTGGTGGCACGACATGGGCGGTAGGCCCTCTGGCCTTCCAGGCCTATGGAACTTTGGTGGAACCTTTGGGAGCTCCTTTCTGCTTGTCCTTACCTCAGCTATATAGGGTATAGCTCAGATAGGGTGGAGTCTTACTGCGTGGGTGAAGACTAAACACATCTTTACTGCTGAATATTCAAATATCTTTGTTCTCTGTCTGTGGAAAAGTTTGACGTTTGCTTCCTTAATTCACCAAGAAGTAATAAGCAATCTCACATATGTTGTGATTATTGTCGATAACCAAACATCATGAATCATAAAACATTGTGATATGAAGAAAGAAACAACATAATGTTAAACCAAAGTTTTAAACACATCCATTAGTCATATCTAAATAGGTGATCCTAACTATGTAATTACTATGTCTATTTACTTAAAATAATGATGTGATGACACTAGCCGTTCACTAGCTAGATCCAGAACTTGCGAACAGAATCTTAAATCAGGAATGTGACACAGACATCAGACTTGGACTGTCTGACTGTAAATGGAAAGTTTTGTATAGAACGTTAAAAAATAATTCCTCATGATGCCATGATCCTGTGGTTTTTATAAAGCTTGGCATTTTTTTTATGCACTTCTCTGTTAAAGTTCCTAGAGGTATTAATTACCACCTTATGGCCCTGAGTCACTCTGGGGGTCAGCCTGAGTGTTCGAACAACAAAGCTTTCTTCCTTATCTGTTATCTGATTGGCTTCGGTGGCTCCAGACAGAGCAGAAGGTCCATATCTCCATGTTCTGTAGTCCTTGAAGTTTTAATGTGGATGCACCAGAAAAAATGTCCTTTGTCCTGGAAACTGCTTATCACCAGACATTGAGGGGCCAATTGGATAGTGGTGTAGATTGTGCAAGTTACACAGGTAAAGAGAGTTATAAACACTAAGAAAATATAATATTGTTCGCAGGTTCATTACACTTCTGTTATTAAGTAATAAAAGTCTTCTGTTTCTCAGATAACCCAGAAACAGAAGGATCATGGAATGGCAGAGAACACCACAGTGAAATGGAGAGTGCATGCAGATGGTTTGTTGTTTCAGAAAAAGAAGAGAAATAATATTATAAAATATTATTAATAAAATATTACTGCAGAGAATGTGAGACTCAGGAAGTGTGACCTCTAAGACTTTAGTTAGACTTTAGTTATTTTTGCTGATTGTTTAATTGCTAAGTTGATATTATATATTAAACCTCTGTAGTGTGTATGTCAGGTGCTGGACTTTGTGGTAGAAAGAGGCAGTGAAGAATCTGATAAAATCAGAGTATAATCATATATCATTACTACTAAATCAGTGCACTGATTAGTTGTTTGTAAAATGCCCAAAACACAATTAATCCCTTTTTTGAGCCACATTTTGCCAGGTTACTGCCCATCAGGATAGTTATAAAATAACAAAAAAGCATTTGCACACTAACACTGATATACAAATGTTCTGAATTTGTCTTGTTTCTCTGGTTAACATGTAAAATGTTTTATGTAGATGATCTGGATTAATGTCATAATTTCACATTAATTGTTGTCCCATTTAGGCTGCATCCTACATGTAAATCCTTACTTTTTAACAACATTTTATTCAATATATATACTTTACAATACATATTATATGTCTATATTGTGTTATGGGTGTTGTCTGTGTTTTACAACAGCATGTTGTATGATTTACAGCAAAGTCCCAGAAAACTAGTTCATATTTTGAATAGCCAATAGGTCATGGACACCACAACTTTGCTGGAAAAATATTCTGTAGGGAACAAACACCGTTTTTTTTTCCAGAACAGTTCACAGTTCTGTTGTCTTCTGAAGTGTAGGATTTCTGTGTTCCACAGCGCATTGCATGTCATCACAGATGTGTTCAGTAATGCTGACATCTGGTGACGAATAACAAAACCCCAAACTCAGATAAGTGTTCCTCTGTTTTTAGATTACCTTATTAACTACGGTTTCAAAAAATACAAATAATTAAATAGTTTGAGTCCTGTAGATCCTGGACAGAAAAGTGGACATCCCCTCTGTGTGTATGTGTGTGTGTGTGTGTGTGTGTGTGTGTGTGTGTGTGTCTGCTTGTATAAATGTCCTACAGTATTTTTCCATACCAGTCCAATTCTTCTCTGTTTCCTTTATTCATCCATCTTTTTGTCAGGCTTTCACAAAAGGAAACCAAAAGCAGGACTCAGAGGCAAATATACAATGTAAGAGCTGACTTAAGCAAATACCGGCGGACAGAATTTACAGCTATAGACAGAGAGATGGTGATAATAGACCAGTATAGACTGAAGTGTCAGAAAATCTGGTACAGATTGGTGATGGATCCATAATAGTGCATGGTTTGTAAGTTGGCATTCCATTGGACCCCAGGTTTCCAATTAAGTCACCATTTACATTACATTTACATTTACGGCATTTGACAGACGCCCTTTTCCAGAGTGCTTACAATTTACAAGAGTGCTTAGTCACCAGATTTCAGCATTATCAAACACATATCTGGGATGGCATGCAATGCATTTTGGAACAGAGAATATTTCTGTAAGCTTGTAAAGTCCATGCCCTGTAGGGGGTTGTTTTTATTTTTATTTTGTGGTTTTCTAGTGTATATACCATGAATCTAATAGGGTGGTGCAGCTGAAGTAAAGTTAATGAGTCACTGACCACGTTTGTACACACAGAGATATTTGACCTCTATTGTTAACCTAACCATGCAGTAAACACAATTTTCTGGAGCGATGGGCTACTTTATACACAGCGCCCAGGGAGCAGTTAGGGGTTAGGTATCTTGCTCAGCACCACTTGTTGACTTGGGAATCAAATTGGGGAACCTCTAGTCATACCCATTAGCCTACACTGCTCAGAGGTGAGCAGGTCAGGTGCTGAAATGGTAGGCAGACACACACACACACTTTCAGTCCATTTGTTTATGGAAATGAGAATGGCACTCTAGGCTGATTTGAATTAAAGCGCTGATGATGCACCTGTCCTAGTTGTCATGGACACTGTCATGCACCCCAGCACTAGAGCTCCAGCACGAGGCAAAAAGTGTGAACCCGGAAGTTAATACCGATGAGCACACCCGTTCTCTGTCACCTAGCACATCTGTTTACAGACTCTGGCTGTGTCCAAAATGGTATACTTATATAGAGAGTGTAGTGAATACACGTATATTATTATTTAATTAATTATCGGGGCACCACCTCCCTTTTTAAAGTTAGGAGGAAAA
>JAOVVF010053355.1:0-17342 GCA_028565595.1 Duopalatinus emarginatus
TTTTGCCTTACTGTGTTTGCACACAGAAGGAATGTGACCTCCGCATTTAACCCATCCGTGCAGTGAAACAAACACACACCAGGGAACACTAGAGGGCAGTGAACACACTTGCCCGGAACGGGGGGCAGCCCCAAAACACAGCGCCCAGGGAGCAGTTAGGGGAGTTAGGTGCCTTGCTCAAGGGCACCTCAGTCGTGTTTTGCCGTGGGTAGGGATCGAACCCGCGACCGGTTACCTAACCACTAGGCCACGGGAAGTAACAGAAACAGCACTGGGGGAACTAATATTTTATGGTAAATGTGGGCGGGTCCAAAGAATAATTATGAAATGTGAAGGGGACATGTCCACTTCAGATTGAATGGCGTATGTATGGCATATGTATATAACGCTAAATTATTTAGCAGCAGGTTGTCTGATAAAATGGAACTATTTTACTTCCAGGAATGTTCATAAACAAACAGATCAGTGTACTGATCTACAGTACTCGGCCTGCGGCCTCGTGTCTACGACCGTAGCACACCAGTGCCAATATCCCACGATATAGCACTCCCTCTTGTGTATTATTGCTTAAATGAAATATATACTTCATATCTATTACAAATGCAGTTTTTAATATGATATAGCAAAGACCATTTTTTTAATCCAAGTGAGATAAAAGTAGAAACATTTAGGTTGTCATGTTGAACGTTTTTGGGTTGGAAAACAGTGTCCATGAGGAGATGCACATGATAATCAGTAGTGATCTAATTGTGTTACTTTAGGTAGAATTTCTTTATCTTTGATTTTGCTGTGGATAAAAAAACAAGCCAAATGTGATAAATTATGAGTGCAGAAATACAGATCATTAAAAAGGATTTCAGAACTTGCGCAATAATTACTTGATTAGTTTATAATGTAATTTTTACCGAATATTCAGTAGAAGACCAGTCCTTAACTGACATTTGCTTATGACAATCCTTTAAGCTTTGCCAGTCTTTCAAACTGCTTCCACTTGTCCTGCAGGACCTCTTTAAACCTGTCTGTCATCAGGACATAAAACACAGGGTTCACAACACTGTGAGCAAAGGCAATTGGCCTTGTTATTATGTATGTTGCCTCAATGTAGATGGCTGCACACTGCAACAGTCCCAATCCAGGAAGCTGTGATGCGAGGCGTACGTTCCTCATCACGTGATATGGCATGTATAGGACCAGCAACATGACCACCGCAGCCTTTATGATTCTCACTGGCCTTTGGAAGGATGTCCCAAACACCTCCTCTCGCTTCTTGAGCAGAGAAACCATACTGCTGGATATCAGAATCAAGGCCAGCAGTGGCAGCAGATATCCTACAATGGTGAGCAAAAAGCTGTAGATTAGCACAGGGGTGGTTTCATGCAGACTGCCAAAATCGTTACACTTGGTCCAGTTACTTTCCTTTAGGTCACTGACAACAAATGTAATGTGAGGCGTGATCTCAATTGTCACCCAAATCCAGTTAATGAAACTGATGAAAAACGAGCCCTTCTGAGTCAAAAGAAAGTGGTTGCGTTGTGGGTACAAGAGCAGTAATAACCGGTCCACGCCCACCCACACCATGAAGAGGATGCTGGCGTACAGGTTGACATGAAGAATGTAGCGAGTAACCACACAGCCTACAGGGCCCAGAGGGACGTGTTGATGCATGTAGTTGTAGCTTATGACTAGTAAGGTGCACAGACAAATCAGATCAGAAATCGCGAGATTGAACATGTACACATTTGTAGATCTCCAAGATGGCAGGCAGAAAATATAGCCCAGGATCACAAGTAGGTTGCTGGGAAAGCCAATGGCAAATTCTGCAGTATACATGGGTACAAGATAGTTTATCATCAGATGTTCCGGGATATTTGAACAGTTGGACGCCTACAAATTAGAAATACCACACACACACACACACACACACACACACACAAAAGTATTATTATTGCACAATATTATGCATAAAATAATCTAAAAGGACATCATATAGTCCTTACAGATCACAATCACCACCGCTGCAAAACAAGAGAGCGATTGTCTACCTTAGCATTTTGAGTGAACATGGCAAAGGAGGCCACTCTGTCAGCCTCATTATGCATGGCATCAGTGGTGCCAGTGGTGGCCAATGGTTTCAGTTGATCTTGTCACGGTATCTCTGTGCATTCAAAATGCCATCAATAAAATGCACCTGTGTTCATTGTCCATTATGCCTGCCCATACCATAACCCCACCACCACCATGAACCACGCGATGTGTGATAAAACTGCACATTTTAGAGTGGCCTTTTATTGTAGGATAAGATTGGATGAAGAATGAGGTGAGTAATCTCTTACTGCAGTTGACCTGTTTTTCTAATGACCAGGATAAGAACCCAACTTATGGTGAGGATACTGTTGAACTTAACTCAGGCAAGTATGTTTTAGAAGTTTTCTATCAGTATATACAGAGAGTGTATTATAATGTAATTTATATGTATGAATTTGAGGATCCTCTTTAGTTTTCAGCAATAGTCTGGAAACTAAATAGTCCTAGTCGACTGTGCTTGAGCGTGGGCAACCACTCTGTGGGAGGCCAATGCTCTGGAGTGCACCAGTGAGCAGGTATTTGCAGAGGCCATGCAGAAAACATTTTATAACCCCAAGGGGACAGATGGGTATCATCCTGCCTGAGATCTATTACTTTACATATTCTGGTTTTGTACTATCGCCACCGGGAGAGGTTAGAATAAGGAGGCCAGGTGACCATCTTTCATCAAGGTCTGAGCAAAAGATTGATAGACAAAGTCTTCTCCCATGATTCAGCCTAAGCGGCTGGTATTTAACATGCAAGCTAGACACCTGTTTAAGGCAGTGGGGTCCAACTAACCGCTCGAAAGCGGCCTGACAATATGTCTGAGCCTATGGAGCTGAGGGGACCCACAACTCTGACCCACCATCTGCCATCACAATGGTTGGAAAACACCAGTGCTAAAACTGACCCAATGGGGTGTGTTTTTGCCTGGCTCCCTAGCCTGGGGGGTCACCAGAGGGTGAAAGTAAAAGCTTCTATAGATTCCAGGGTGAGCCGATGATGGGCCATTGGCCATGGTCCTCTTACACACCAAACGGCACCCATCAGCCAATACATGGGTCATGCAGAGAGCTTCTACCTGTGTGTGACTTAAGTCCCCCAACTACAGCTTATGCTACGGTTTCCATGGGTAGAGAAACATAACCCTCAGATTGACTGGCACACTTGCACAGTCTACTTGTAAACCATGAACTTGGGGAGCTATTCATTAAGAAGCATGCCCAGGTCTCCCCATAAGGCTTATGATTGTGCTATCAACTTCTTTCCAGCCCCAGCCACAGAAAAAGAAGGAAAGCTCCTTGTGTCCATGTAACTTCACATTGGGAAGTCCAACAGGTCCTGTGATTCACTAACTTCTTCAGGAGTTCTTCTTTCTTTAGTGAGGAACTTCAGCACATTGGCCAAACCCAACAAAGCCTTAACACTAGACTCCAGGCCCATTTTTCTGGACCGCTGAGGCCCAGCAGGCCTTTGAAAAGCTCAAATGGTGGCTGACATTTCTTCCTGTCCTTCAGCTTCCAGACCCAGAGGATCCTTTAGTCATCAAGGTAAACACCTTGAACAGAGGGGTAGGGGCAATCTTGTCCCAGTGAGTGGGGCCCAGTAAAAACCTTGTCCCTACTTCTCATCTTGGCTATAAAATTAGCCCTAGAAGAGTGGAGGCACTAAATAGAGAGGGCCAAACACCCTTGTCTGGTTTGGACAGATCATACAAACCTGGCCTATATACAGCAGGCCAAGCAGCTAAATGTAAAGCATGCCTGTTGGTCCTTGTTCTTTGGCTGATTTGATGTTAACACCTTCTCCAGACAATGGGCGCCACCAGAAGCTGACCCTACATGAAAGCCAGTCCTTTCTGCAACACAAAGAGTGGCCACTGTCCTCTGGGGTGTTGAGAGAGAAGTAAATGATTAAAACTAATTCGATCTTGGGAACAGCTAATTCTGATTTAACTTTAGTAAAGTTTTTGTTTATTGTGCTTATTGCTCATTTTTGTCAGGAATTACTTGTTGATTGTCTCAATTTATGCACTAGTCATATTTTACACTACCATGCAGTATGCTTAGGTTATATTACGTTATCAATTCATACATTACTTTGTATATACATTACTTTATTTAACAAACAAGCAATGATATTCAAAGAGACATAATACATATATAATACAAAATACACTTATATTGTGTACTATATATTTTTATATACTGTATACATATTCTTGCACAACTGAATAATTTTCACTGCCTCTGTCTTGCCATTATGTAGGTGATGAATAAACCTGAGATAGATAGAACAAAAGAATTTGATATACTGTAAATAAACACTGAGGTATATATTTCCTAATACAATCGAGAAATATCTCCCTTAAATGTGTGTATAAGTCTTCCACAATTAAGCTTTGACATCAGATTAGTTTTTTTTTTTTCAGATTTTATTTTTCACACAATAGATCCACCTAACTAACAAAACACTGATTTGTTATTTATCAGCTTTAACTTGTAAACAATTTCAGCTAATCATACACTTACTTAAAACCTTTAGCACAGTAAGCATTTTATTCCTAATGGTCCCATTATTCCAACATTGGAAATGCAAGGATATATCTTATTTCTACACATTCTTAAAAGTAGATTAAAAAATTCATTGCCCTTACCATTTGACGGTATACACTCAGTGTGTGATTTTACCAGGCAGCTGCTGTTCGTAAGATGTGATGATGTCCTTACATGTTCAAAGCTCATCATAATATGTGAATTGCACCCAGTGTTTATTGATGCAAATAAATTTCCCTGACCAAATGTTGGACACAACAATGCTGTAATATCTGTCTATTACCCAGGTATTGTTTGATATTACATGGAGCTGCTACTGCTTTGCAAAGCTTATATAGAAGTATAAAGTCTGATCTCAGCCAGGGTCATAAACAGAATAAAAAAATACTTTGCAATTGTGCCACAATGTTGAATGTGTTTTACATCGATTACTACATCATAACTGAAGACTATTTCTTACAGTTTCTTGGCTTCTTGAACAAACTGAAGCAATACAGTGAGTTTTCTGCTGCTGTGTGTGATCTTGCTTGATCTCTTCCCAGGTTTATATTGGTATTGCAATGCCTGTCTGTAAATTTCTTATTTTTCTGATTTCCTTGTTCGAAGTGCTAGTTTGTAACCTCCCACATTTCACTATTCTTGAACCAGTCATCAATGCTGCCATTGATGAAAGATTGAATAAGATTGATAAAGTTGAAGCTTTAACTAGAAGGAGTTGGTAACTTTTGTGAGTACTCAGGTGTCCAGGAACAGGTGAGTTGTGTCCCCATATTATGAGAGAGGGGACATATTTCTATCCAGTAGGACACTGACAGGGAATTCTCTGCTCTGGGGTGTCCTAGAAGTGATTGAACCTATGAAACAGCGCTTAAAGTTTTAAACCTTTCCAGTGGTATTGGTTGGCCACTTAGTGACAGGTGCTCCATGAGAGACAGATGATATTGTGGTAGAGTGGAACATGCATTTCACCCCTTTTACACAGCTTGTTATTCAAGAGATGCAAGAACCCACATGATGTAAGTAAAATATTCCTTGGAAAAGGGTATAAATGAGTATGGTTATGATGATAAATGTACATGATGGCAACCATTCCAAGCATGTCAAAGGATGTGATTTATGAGGCACTGGAACAGTGCAAGTGCACAGGACAGCCTGTACGGCATGATCCAATACAAGTTTTTTAACATGTTATAGTTCTTACAACACCAGTATTTTTACATGATTAATTAATAAATAGAATAAATAAATAAACTACTTAATGCAGTATACAATTGTATGAATTTGTGCAAAGGCATATAAGGTCATTATTGTTTAATGTCCCATATTAAAGGTGATATATCAGCACACCACTCATCCAATTTCTGATCACACTCACCACTCTATGTAAACAGTCTTAGGATTTTCATTCAGTACAATGTAAGTGTCCTTCCTAAGTAAGAAGCCTTAAATTTCAGCAGGGAAAATGAAGAGGCAGGAGGCAGGCATGGAAATTTTTAACACACATGCTTCTTTATTTTTTGGGAGGAAAAGCTTGGACATCATTAGAAGTTGCAACAGGACATGAATTCCAAGCATACTTGGACTGGTTTCAGATCGGACGATTCTGGAGTGGGCGTCACCCAAACCCCATAGAAAACTTTGGATTGTATTTGAGGAAATTGCAGCATAAAAAATACCATTCTGTTTAAATGGGTGTTCCAGTTTGGTACCATATATTTGTCATGTTGTGTGTTCCATCTAGTCTTTTGTCTAGTTGTAGTTTATGTGCTTTATAGTCATGTACTACTGTGCATTGTTATTATTTATATAGCACCTTTATAAATGAAGCATTACTGTGTGAGGTTAAAGCAGAGAATTAAAGGAAACTGCAAAGAAATGCAAACTAAAAGCGTTTGGCTAAGAAAAATTCAATATTTTAAAACAAATAAACTGTACTGAATAAACTGAAATACTGAATATTAATGCTAAAACCATAGGTAATTAAATGTAATTAAATTAATTGTAATTGTAATTAAAATTTTCATTTAATTTAACGTGGACAAGTTATGGTGTTAAAGCCTTAATAATGTAACATATAAAAAAAAATCCCAGGGTGCCTCCTGTAGCCTTTAAGTAATAATATTTAATGGGTTAATCGTTGTGTATATGTGAACGTATGTGAGGGTTTTTATTATTAACTTTTTTAATTTGTTTATGAATAATTGTGTAGTGTATTTCGTTTGTTTCATTGTGTGTTGTAGTTGTCCCTAGTGTGTGTTTGTGTGTGTGTCTGTGTGTGTGTGTGTGTGTGTGTGTGTGTGTGTGTGTGTGCGTGTGTAAACTGTCTACCCTTGTTACGTTGTGTATATGCTTTGTCTGTTTTTCATGTGTGTTTAGACTTTAAAAACACAGGGAAGCCATGATGTAAGACGTATCATGTGAAGCACCAGCAACATGACCACCGCAGCCTTCGTGATTTTTACTGGCCTTTGCAAGGATGGAAGCACTTCCTATATTATCTTAAGCAAAGAAAGGATACTGCTTGATATCAGATACAAGGCCAGCAGTGACAGCAGATATCCTATAGTGGTGAGCAGTGATGGCATAATTACATTAGTTACTATAGTTACCATAGTTACTAATTACTGATTACTCCTTTAATTGACCAAGTAACTTACTCACTTTATAGATTACTTGATTTTTAAAGTAACTAAGTTAGATTACAAGTTACTTTATTAGTTACATTCAACAGCTGCCAACAACACCTGCCGCCACCTCAACATAAAAATGACAACCAGTTTCGCCAATTCTCACTTTTAACAGTAATATTGAATCTTCTGACATTTAAAGTTGAAGTCCAGCTTTTGTGGTTTGGGTGGTGAGGGACAGCCTGTATTAATCACAGCTCTTTGCTTCACACCACCTGGTGGGATTGGACACCAAATATTTCTTCAAATTTGACATTGTGTTTTTAAAGCTAGACAGCACTTTGTCACCAGAACAGAGTGTACAACGAACCTTAATATTTCATATTTAGCTGAAACAAACCCAAAATAGTGCCTGTATTTCACCTATTGTTCACGTTTTTGTCGCTGCATGTTTTTACACGTGACACTGGTCTTGTTCAGACTCGCAAAATTATTACACTTGGTCCAGTTATTTTCCTCTTGGTCAGTGATAAGGATGTAGTGAGTAACCACACAGCCTACATGGCTCAGACGGATCTCTTTTAGGTGTATGTATATATTTGAACAGTTGGATGCCTGCAATTAGAAAGAGTTTATCACACACAAATTTTGGATTTGCCTGCTTTGATCATTTTGACATTATATACCCAGCGACTGTGTCCAAGTCTGACTAGGTGCATGTGTGTTCATCGCATCATGAAAGACTTTTATTTCCATAATACTCTTTAAAAACAGCAGTTGTATCCATTCTTACATATGGCTTATACATACGTCTTACTTCATTGTATATGCACTTTCGTTGTTCCAGCAACAAAACCAAATACTTTGCATTGAACTTAGGGCAGAGTTTGAATAGGCTAACAGAAACTAGGCTAACTGAGCACGGGGAATATAATCAACATAAACCACAGAACAAAACCTAAGTGAGGAAAAACACAGGAAATGAAGCAGATTCTAGAAGCTGGTGTTTTCTTCTTATGTCCCTACAACATGATTTATTATTTTTATGATGTGTATTTTAAAAACTAAACTAAAGAGTTGCCGTACCCTGACAAAATATGTTATGCAAAGTATATTCCTGCAATTGTTATCAGTCTAAGCATGCAAATTAGTTTTGATAACAGAATAGCAGTATAACAGTGGTTTGTATGTTTTACATGAATCTAATTATCATACTGTCTTTTTAATGTCATGTATTATGATCATGTTGTAAAGTACATACTTTCCTAAAACAATAGAGAAATATCTCTTTAAAAAGGAGATTATGGTTCAAATACTTTTAAAAATGTATTATTGAAAGCAGATTTATATTTTTCACACCAATGAATCAACTAAACAAACGTGTAATATACCAATTTCTCAGATAAACATACACAGGTAATGGCTTGTCTTTTTGTTTAATTTTTGCATTTTTTGTCATGGTAATAATATTACAATATTGATTTCAGTTACAATAACAATATAGTGTTTAATGTATTAAAATATCAATTTTCAAATTACAAATAACCACAAAAAAATATTTTTCATTGTACTCTGGATAACCTACAGTCCAGTTCTTGCTGTGTAAGGACCTTGGCAAGGTGTTATTGTAATCTACTTCACTCAATTTGTACTGTCTATATAACTGCCTCAAATGATTGTATTTTCTCATCATAGAAAACTGCAGTCACTTCAGTTTTTCATGTGAGAAACCAGATCTTTTGCTTTTTGTTGTTTCATAGTTTTCAATAAGGAAATGGGTCAGCTTGAATATTAACTTTTATTAAGCTGTCATATGGCCCTAATGGCAAGTTATTAATGATTATGCATGCCTTGACAACTGCAAACCCACCACCATCATAGCCCTTTTTCGTTGAAGGGCTTGAAATTCTTCAACAGCTGAGGTAATGTATTGAATGGTCATAATTTAAAACAAGTGGAAAACAAATGTATGAAGGCAGACACAAAATCAAGCCTGACAGACAATAGTTGCTCCCCCTAAAGATGTCAATGGAGGCCTCTGGGAGAGACGTTCTGACCCTTTTTGAACAACATGGACAGTCATCCAATGAGGAAACATAAGTTTTGATTGTTTTGGGTGTTTCTAAAAGTTGTGATGGTACATGGTACTCAGATACATGGCCAGTATGGGAAGTGGCCTAAATTTTTAACTACAGGTTATGATAGTATCTCAGACAGGAAGGCTATATCAGGACATTTATTATATTATTTGTTGTCCTCATTTTTCAGAATCAGATGGGTTATCAGATGGGCCATATTTCCTCTCACCACTGATCACTCTCATCCTCTTTGCTGAAAGGCTGTATAGTAGCTTTGTGGGGAAAATGCAATCCAGAAGCCATTTCTACTGAAAGAATGTGAAAGCATTTCCCAAAGGTAGGAGAGAAGCATTTTGCACCAGTTCAGGAATTTTACAATTTTCTTTTTCAAGACATTTTCATGGAAGTGTTCAAACTAACAAGAACCACCTCAACAACTGTCTTGGCCAAAGATGTCTGTGGGTTTAGACACTTGGTTTTCTTAACTGTACATTATATTGAGTTTCACTTAATTGAATATATTGAATATATTCACTATACGTTCACTTCGTCCCTCTTCGTCAGTCATCCCTCGTTTATAAGTGAAATTCTGTATTTTATTCTGTGCTTTATAAACCCTTCCCACACACTTTTAAACCTTCCCCACTCCCTAATGAACCTTTTCAGTCCCTTATTAACCTTTGCTACACTGCTCTTAACCATTTTAATGATACTGTACACTACAGTACATACTGTATTGTATTAAAATGTACATTTTAGTTAAAAAAAACCTGTGAAATAGCAAAGCCGCAAAAGACGAAGCGTGAAGTAGCGAGGGATGACCTGTACTTTAAAGCCATTCTGACAGTTTCTTTGGTAATGTAATCGCCCAAGCCACATTTGGCTCCTTTTCTTACTACTGTACTTTTCTTTGTTTGTACTATCATACTCTTTAACAAACGTGTTGTGAAGGTAGAAACAGGTAGAAACACAAACTCAGTGAGCAAGGGACTAATAATGATAGTGGAATAGAATCATCGCTGGGCACTAACATGTTGCTTGGCTGCCATAAAATCTGGAAAGTGTAGTCATGGGGCATGGAAACATGCCTAGAGCATGGCAAGGGTGAAGCCTTGATACTACCAAGCTATCTGCAATGAGTGATGTATATTTTCCTCCTCAAACCATACTGCAGTAATTTATACAGTCAATAATAAGATAAGAAATACTGGACTGATGCTATCATCTTTTCCCTTTTCGCTATGCAGTGGCTCAGCCTTGTTTTGGGCCTATGTCTTTGGGTAAGCTCCAACTTTCAGTTAATTTATCAGTGGTGCCGGTATCAGCTTCCTGGCAGCACTTTCACCTGTCTCCTGAGCACCAGTGGGTCAAGCAGTTATATAGCATTGGCTGAATTTACTACTGTACAAGTACAACATTGTCCTGCATTGGACAATAAGCTGCGGTTTTTGCCTCAGAGTAAGTCTATATAGTTGAATATAGTTGTGAGACTGGGGCTATTTCAATGTGGGTGGCAATGTGGATCTCCATACAGCTTATTGGAGGACCTAGTATTATTTTCTAATTGGATATGTTTTCTCTGCTGCACAGAGCTGGGGTATGTGTGTGTGTATATATAAAAACGCCTAACAGCCGCGAGCGTGTGGATGCAAATGTGGGAAAACCTTTAATAAATAATGAAACAGATAAAGACATCCTCCAGCTGATACTCCTTAACCATAAGTGGATATAAGCTCTTCATTTCAGTACAAACACTACAATTAAAGCAGATTATTAAAAAAACTGAAAAGAAAGGCAAACAAAACATTGCTGTAAGTAAAAAGGAATAAAGTTTGGACATAAATCATTATATTGAAAACATGGCAAACAGATAATTTCTAATTAAATGTGGACATATGATGATATAAATTACAGTCCTAACAATTTAATTAACATATAATCCATAATATTAAATGGATAAACTCCTGTAGCCTTTAAATACTTCAATTTAATGTTAAAATCATTGTTTATAGTAATTCTGAACTGTTGTTATTAATTGTTACGCTTATTATTCGTGTTAATGTTTAAGTTTATGGGTATTTTGTAGTCTCTTTGGGTTGTCTTATTGTATTGTTTATTATGTGTGTGTATGTGTGTGAACCTTTCACTGGCTTCCTGTAGCAGCTCGTATTAAATAAAAAAACCCTGACACTGGCCTACAAAGCCAAAAACAGTCCAGCTCCCTTTTACCTGATAGCAATGGTTAAGGCCAGGTATACATCAAGAGCTCTTTGTGCTTCAAGTATTTGACCCACTATCATCCAATACACACAGGAGGCAAACATCCAGACTCCTCTCTGTTCTGCGGCTTGTTTGCAAACTGTATTTGATGTATATCAGCTTTATGACTATTGTAGTTATTGTCTTAGTCTTTCTGTAGGTTGACTAGTGTAGAAAGTTTTTGGACGTAGGATTGATACTACACGGCTCTTTTCTAGTAGGATTCTGGTTTCAGTTCTTGAATCCTGATCTACCTTCACTAGCTTCAGATACTCCAAGAAATCAACTAAGCACTTTTGTAAGTCGCTCTGGGTAAGAGCATCTGCCAAGTGCTGTAAATGTAAATGTAAATGTGTATGTGTGTGTGTGTGTGTGTGTGTGTGTGTGTGTGTGTGTGTGTGTTCTAACAAAAAAATTCCCCTCATATAATAACTAATAATAATAATTTTTATAACTGCTAATCTCGCATGATGCTTAAACACAGACAGACAGGAAGGGTTAGTCTGTCTGAATAACAGTAATTCACTTTAAGGCAAATGACTGTATGGTAATATTGTTACCCAGTTCATAATTTCAGCTGACTGTGAAGCACTTACAAAGAATGTGCAGGATCGTATTATAAGAAGGTTATGATCAGGAGACAGACTACAAAAGGAGACAGTGTCTGTGGGGAGTGATGATGCGTCTGTGCATTACTTTAGATAAAGTGTATCTGTCTTTTATTTTGCTGTGGATAAAAATCAGATCAAATGTAATAATAATGAATGAAGAAATCTAGGAAAATCAAAAGGGTACACAAATATGTGCAATGTTTAGTTAGATAGTTTTATTTTTTACTTAATTATTACTAAATAATAGGAGTAGTGGGTAGTGCAGTCACATCACAGCACAAAAGATCTGTGTATAGTTTGCATGTTCTCCCAGCTTCTGTGGTTTCCTTCCACTGTCCAAAGGCATGGAGGTCAGGCAGACTGAAGATGCTAAATTGGCATTATGTATGAAAGTTTGTGTCTGCATTGCAGTAGTCTGGTGTCTTTCTCCCAATGAGTGGCAGCATAGGCCAGGCACCCTCCAGAACCCAGTGAGATACTGCGTTACTTTGTTACTTTTTTTAACCAGAAGGTGGGGATGTTTCTCCTGTGTAATTTAAACAGGACTACTGGTTGTAAATCTCACAATATGTGTTTTTATTAAAGTAGTAAGAACAGTCTTAATACAAACACCTAACCCAAAAGAAGCAAAAAAAAAAGTATGTTCTGTGTATTTAACAGCCAAACTTTAATGCCCAATTAACGGTCATTTCCGTTTATAATCGGAAAACGAAAAATAATTAAAATTAAATTAAAACCATCCTATCATTGACTTTGCCCTTGAAAAAATGAAAAACGTGAAATCAGACCTTAGTGTGCATCCATTTTTAACCTGTCATTGAAAAACTGCTAAACAAATGTTGCACAGTAGTTCAGACTACGGTTGTTCAGAACAACAATAGGAAAGTTGTGACAACATGACAGCATTATTTAGGCCAGCTGTGTTTTGGAGCAAAGCCCTGTGTCATGATGTTCACATCAGTCATACAGATTCCCTTTGTCTATTCTCCTGTCACTTACACCACGTGTTTCTCTTTACATTATAACCACACCCCAGATCACTCTGTCTGAGTCTGACTATAGATAATCCACGTTACTGATCATCTGCTGACTAACTTGGTGCTTCAGTTAACTGAAATAAAATGCTGATTGTTCAAAGTGCAGTCATTCTGACAGTTTCTTTGGTAATGTAATCGCCCAAGTCACATTTGGCTCCTTTTCTTACTACTGTCCTTTTTTTGTTTGTACTATCATACACTTGCGTGTTGTGAAGGTAGAAACAGGTAGAAAACACAAAGTCAGTGAGCAAGGGACTGATAATGATAATGGAATTCATAGAATCATCGCTGGGCACTAACATGTTGCTTGGCCACCATAAAATCTGGAAAGTGTAGTCATGGGGCATGGAAACATGCCTAGAGCATGGCAAGGGTGAAGCCTTGATACAGCGCCTGCCTCTGTATTTACACACACTGGGAATCACCTGATGTTTTGTAGGTATTGAAATTGATAATAGACATGTAAATTGACCATTGCCTTTTATTATTATTATTATTATTATTATTATTGTTGTTGTTGTTGTTGTTGTTATTGTTGTTGTTAATAATAACATTTTTAATATTTGCATTTAATAGTTAGTTCTATTAATATTATTGTTGCGACTAGTGGACACCATGTGCCCCAGACCCTAGTCTAATTCCGCCACTGCCCTCTCTGCAAACCCATTAACAGACACGAAAATCAGTTAAAAGTCCCGCACTTACTGCATGTATTACTTCCGGGCTTAAAGATGTCAAAGCAAAAAGATAAAAAGAGAAAAAAACAAAATTAAACTTGTTTTTTAAAACATAAATCATAGTCTTCAAATGTTTTAATTTTAAACAAAGCCACAGTCATTTTTTTGCTTCTGAACTTTTTGCCTTGAATAGAAATAAAACAAATACAACCAATTTTCGTTTTTTCGTTTTCTGATTTTAAACGGAAATCGTTTGGCCATTACATACACGAACCATGTATCTTTTGGTCATGCAGTTTTCATTTCAGAAACAGAAATTGAAAAAATGAAAAACAAGTTGTTATTTCTTTACAAAATAAACAGAAAAGGGCTCCGTCTATTCATTTTTTTTTAAACCGGCAGTTTAGGCTCACAAGCCCATTGTCAAGGCAACTGGAGGCGCGTAAAACTTGTGCTTTTTTAGCTGCAGTTTCTCTTACTATTACCTGTGCCATTCTACCGGCAAGATAGAGCAGGACCAGTATGTTGCAGGATTAGAAAACGTACATATTAACTAGTGAAAGCCAGTTTTCACCTTAAATATTCGACTATGTTTGTCTGCAGTCATGTCCTTATTGTTAAATGATAACCATTTGCTGTTCCAAAAAGCAACATACATGTTAATAGGAAGATCAAAAGCAGCTAAAAAGCACATCACAGCATAGTGTTTTTAAACGCCTCCCATTGCCTTGACAACGGCCTTATGAGTTTAAACTTCCAGTTTAAAAAAAATTTCGTTGCAATTTTATTTTCCATTTTGCGAAGAAAGAAAAGAGATTTGCTTTTTCATTTTGGAAAATGAAAAATGAGTTATTTATTTGTTTCTTGTACTTGGATTTTGGAATGAAAATCAAGTAACTGTTTGTTTGTCATTTTTAAATTTCTCTTTCTGAAATGAAAATCGAATGACTAAAAAAACTGACTGAAAACCTTTTTTTGTACTTAGTAACTGATGAGATTTAAAAGATAACAAATTACAATTATTAACACTAACATTCTTAATTTACTTAAGAAAAAGTAACAATACAAATTATAAAACCTACTTTAAAAAGTACACTAAAAACTACTTAATTATAATTGTATAATAATAGTTTTTGATATAAGCATAACATGAAATATAAGCTGTGTGTGTAGTAACATGTCCCACAATAAGATTTCAATAAAGGCCAGTACTTTGCTCATTGACCATTTATTCCAATAAGCTTAATCTTCCACTGCTTCCACTTGTCCTGCAGGACCTCTCTAAACCTGTCTGTAATCAGGACATAAAACACAGGGTTTATGACACTGTGAGTAAAGGCAATTGGCCGTGAGATTATGTACCCCACCTCAATGCAGGATTTTGTGTCCTGCTGTAGTTTCAATTCAGGAAGCCGTGATGCGAGGCGCATGTTCCTCATCACATGAATTGGCATGTAGAGCACCAGCAAAATGGCCACCGCAACTTTTATGATTCTCACTGGCTTTTGGAAAGATGTCCCAAGCAATTCTTCCCTCTTCTTGAGCAGAGAAACCATCTTAATCGATAACAGATATAAAGTCAGCAGTGGTAGCAAATATCCTACTGTGCTGAGCAACAAACTGTAGGTCAGAACCGGGCCGATCTCGTACATGCTGCCAAAATCGTTACACTTAGTCCAGTTACTTGCCTTTAGGTCATTAATAACAAATATAATGAGAGGAGTGATCTCAATTGACAACCAAATCCAGTTAATAAAACTGACGAACAACGAGCCCTTCTGAGTTAAAAGAAAGTGGTTGCGTTGGGGGTACCAGAGCAGTAATAATCGGTCAACGCCCACCCACACCATGAAAAGGATGCTTGCGTACAGGTTGACATGGAGGATGTAGCGTGTAACCACACAGCCTACAGGGGGGAGCGTGTAGTGGTGCAGGTAGTTGTAGCTCAACACTGGCAAGGTGCACAGACAGATGAGGTCAGAAATCGCCAGATTGAACATGTACACATGTGTAGATTTCCAGGAAGGCAGGCAGAAAATATAGCCGAGGATCACGACCAGGTTGCTGGGGAAGCCAAAGGCAAATTCCGCTGCATACATGGGTGAAAGATAGTTTATCAACAGTAGAGCGGTGATATCCGAACAGTTGGAGGCCTGCAGTTAGAAAGATTATCACACACACACACACCTATTATTACTGCACATTATATAATTAGTACAGGGTTACAGGGTTGTATCCATACAGGATCATTTTAATAATCATTTTAAATCAGATATGCACAACACAACCATTTTGTATTCTCTTATTTTTTATTATTCCAGAGACAACAAATGCACTAAACAATTTTTTGTTGAACATTAAGAAATGAACAGTAACACAGTCATAAGTAATACCCATACCGCACCAGGATGTCTGGATTTCGGAGATTAACACCCAAGTTTACAACTTTGAAAGTTGTTACTGCTTTTTTTACACCACACCCACATACAGAGGTGTAAAATTTCAGGACAATTGGGGAAATCTTGGCTTGATCTATCGAACTTGTATAAACTATATGAGTGTGAAGTATTAAAAAAACTAACTGACACTAGGTTAAAGTTTCAACAAACATGTCTGTCTGACTTGTAATAGCTGATATGTAACATTGCTGTTTATTTGATGTTTTCTACCATGGACCTACAGTACGTCATAATGAGGAAAAGAAATACTTTAACAGATATTTCTAATACTTTACCTATTACATCGAGTGCATTTTAATGAAATCATGATTGTCATGAATGGGGCTGCATGAGGAGGTCACATTAGGCTCCAATGCCTCTCCGTTCATGTGTCTCCTAGCGCAAACCTGTGCTGCACTTCTAAGTTTAAAGGCTAGGCGCCATCTAATATCAAAGTGTCAAATACATACATATAGTGGGACCTGAGTACCTAACTTGTGGTAATCAATAGTCAGAAATTTTTTTTCTTTATAAATTCAAGAAATACAGCTTAAAAGATGTCGGAGCGTTGCGCGTGTGACGTAGATTGGGGGGAAACAACACTATAGTTTAAGTTAATGTAAAAATGGTAAAAAGATGTGTTGTTTTTGGCTGCAGTAATTCTGTATATAGTGGATCCCCTGTGCACAACTGGCCAAAAGATCCAAATTTATGCAGAAAGTGGACCAAATTTGTTACATTTAAACAGGACACTCTGTCACCTGCAGTGCTCATTTCACAGCTGAACATTACCACAATGGGATGTGGAAAGCTGGACATTCTTTTTTAATTTTAGGACCAGTTCTTAGTATAATGAATAACAAAGTTTTTACCAGTCGGAAATCCCAGTTCTGACGAGTGGGTCTGGTTGTTTATAGCTCTGAGGTGTAGTAGTTTCTTCTTCCTCTGGCTCAAAATGGAACAGTGTAATTATCCTGTCACTCGACATTATAT
>JAOVVF010053438.1:0-17333 GCA_028565595.1 Duopalatinus emarginatus
TTTACATGGTGAAAACTCTCTCTCTTGCAAGATAGATAGATAGATAGATAGATAGATAGATAGATAGATAGATAGATCACTTTATTAATCCCAGAAAATACTTTGTATATTACAGCAGCACAGCACAGAGTATAGTAAAAGCAAAACATGGCGAACGAGTCCAACTGTACATTACTGCATAGATCCAAAGTGGTAGTAAGAATATGTAATAAGTGGAATATATTATATAATAGGTAAAGGATATAATGCAAGTCTAATAAAACAACCTGAATATACTGTTAAAAGGAGAATATCATTGAGGAACTTTGGAGGAACTGTGGAGGAACCTAAAGATCCTCTATTGGTAGTGTATGGTATGGTGGTGTAGTGGTTCGCACGGTCAGCTGACAGCAAGACCATCCGGGTTCGATTCCTGGTCCGGGATTTTTGCATGTTCTCCCCGTGCTTGCGTGGATTTTCTCTGGGTACTCTGGTTAACCTCCCACAGTCCAAAGACATGCTGACAAACAAGAGTTTAGGATGCGCAGTCAGTTGATCTACTCCCATAAAGCACCATTAGTATGGTGAACACCTGACTTATCCATGCAGCCAATCGTTGTGAAGTGATGACAGCAATGTAAGTATGGGACCTTTTCCACCACAAGAATGGCAAGTTATCATGATTTAAACGATTTTCCACAAGTTTATTTGTTAAAGCTTGTGAGACGGAGGTAGAAGCAAAGTTCATGTACGACTTCACTTATGTTTCTACATTACGTGGTTATTGGAAAACAGTATTAAGAATTATACAGACAGGTTTTCTGACTCTGATAAGGAATGCACAACAAAGTGGAAACACTTTAGATATAATACAAGTTATATTGCTTTGAAAGATGTATGAAATCGAAGGCCAGTAAACATTAGTAGATTAATTCTGTTATATTTAACCTCAGTATGTCTCCAAGGTTCAATATAAAGTGAGGGGTCAGGTATCCCCCTTTATCTTTTTGATGGTTACTGCACTGCTATCTTTATTTGTTGTTAATGACCTTGAACTAAATGGCATAACTATTTTTGAAAGGGTAATTTACATTGCTCAGCTCGTGAATAATACAACTTTGTTTTTTGCATGATAAGTCTCAATTGTTGTACGCTTTGTCTTCAGTTGAGCAAATCTTTGAGGCTTCTGTCTCAGTGTGAACTATTGGCTAAACATGAGTGTGATAAAACTTTTATACACAATATCCCTATAAAAATACAGTTAAGTATCTTGGTATTCATATAACTAAAATATAGTGGATATTTAAACTTTAAACTTTTCTGGAAAATATTTAAAGCCATGAATATTTTTAATTCTTGGCTACAAAGAGATTTAAGCATGCTGGGCAGAGTTCTCTTGTTAAAAGCAGATTTATTTCATTTTGTATACCACTCCATCCTGCTATTTATCACTGACAAAACAATAAAAGAGATGAACTCAATATTTTTGGATTTTATCTGGAAAAATAAACGACTCAGAAAAGAAGTATAATCTTGTTGTAAAGCTCAAGGAGAGGTAAAGGTCCTGGATTTCTCTAATACAATTAATTCATTTCAATTATAATGGATTAGAAGATGTCTAATACATTTTTATTCTATATTTTTTTTATCCCTAATCATACATTTAACCAGGTTGGGGGTGTCTCTCTTTTGTTCTAAATTGCAATTACTCACCTACAAAATTATATTTCTCTATCCAAGTTCCACCAACAGTGTTTTCATGCTTGGAGGTTGTTTTGTTCATAATTTCTCTCCTCACAGATGGGTTGATAATGGCATCCAAAACATTATATCGTTATTTGATAGCTCTCGTGATATATATATTATATTATGAGAAATTTTTATCACACCACAGTCTCCCAGTTCCTTGTAGGGGGTTCAAAATCATTAATCAAAGCTATCCCCATAGAGTTGGCCCAACTTATCAAAAATCATTTATCCTTTGGTATAGGCAGCATAATGCAATATAAGTAATGTTTGGATGGAGTTGTTCTGGTATATAGAAATGTGTCAAACATATACACCGGATTTTTCAATCCATAAAAAAAAAATCACTCCTATGGGGAAATCTTATTGGGATTCTTTTGTTCAGGACATTGATTTGAAAAAAAGCCTGGCTTTTACCAAGTAAATATTACATGCTTAATCGTTTTATGTCAGTCTCTGTCGTTGTATGGGAAACCACAGAGCTTTTTGGCAGGTGGTGTTAATGTTATGGCTGATGAGTGTGTTGATTGTTACAGGCTTCACACACTGTATGAACCTGTGTGTGTGTGTGTGTGTGTGTGTGTGTGTGTGTGTGTGTGTGTGTGTGTGTGTGTGCGTGATGTTTACACTGAAATAATGTGAATAACACTGTCCTGTTCTGTTCTCTGTCTTACAGCACTGACACAGCACTGACCAGCTCTAGATGGAGTTTCACAAACCTCTTTTTCAGGGGAAATCTTTAGAGCTGTCTCAGATCGACTCATTTCTGATTAACACTGACAAGGCACTGTTACGTCATACCACCACTACAGCGAGACAGCGACTGACATGCGGCTGTGGCTGCATTCATTACCTAGCTTGATGGAGGACAATTAAAGCATTCTCCTACAGACTGTAAAACAAAACAAGTACAGATTCAGCTTGTACTTCAACTGCTGAATGATTTGCTTTATTCATTCTCACGTCAATAATTTCTTAATGACATTATACTGTATATAATAATAGATCAGAAGACCATCCTTGAGTTTTTATTCTGGTTAATTAATGTGTGTAGGTACGACGATGTATTAGGACCACAGTTACAAATATTACATATTAAATATAATATATTATTTAGTTTTTTTTTCCTTTTTATTAAAGCACACACACACGCACGCACGCTGTGCGTCGTGCTGAATCAGGGGATTCTCTCCCGCGCGGGGCCGACATCCGCTCCTTTTATCCATCACTAGAACACACAACAGGTATTAGATAATTGGTAACAGGTGAGGATCGTTACGCTCGTCACTCCTGCCTCTCTCTCTCTCTCTCCATTCACAAACCTGAGCGCCGCCACGCCCCCTGCCACAATTATATTCTGAGGATAAAGTAGTAGTATTTAGAGATTAAACGTTGAATGGTGTGATATGAGAATAAAGTGGTGGTATTTGGAGAGAGGATTGATAACACAATTAAATCAGAAAGAAAGAGTAAAAACTATTGATGATTTAATCTAATAATACATGTTTATTTATGGGGGACTACAGAATATTTAAAACATTACTAACTGCTCTGCGGCTTCCCACTGCTCTGGGCATGTGTGTTCACTGCCCCCTAGTGTTCACTAATGTGTATGTTTCATTGCACAGATGTCAAAATGCAGAGGTCAAAAAAATAGTTCACTTTCACTTTACTTTACAAATTGGTAGGTGAGCCAATTGACATATGAATCTAAAATGATGGACAGATGTAGTGGTGTTTTTAACTCTCTGATATGAAGTGTGTGTTTTTTTCTTTACATTCTGACCCAGTGTGTGACCAGACCACCAAACCCACTCTGGTCCAACCCACAGAGGTTCCTCAGAACATGGTGACTGTAAGTTTGGTCTGCTCCTAACTTTTATACTCCTAACCATATAGTGTATATTTACAGTCTCTTACTAAAAGCAGATCTGCAGCTTTATATTTACACCATACACGCTGGAATGTTTCTGTAAAGTAATGGCAGATTGTATTGGACTTTAAAACTTCTGGGGGAGGAAGTAAAGTTTTTATTTTAGCATTAGGCTTAGGACAGCAATCCAATGTGAATACATTAATATTTCATATGAAATCTGATAAATACAAGGTGCTACGTGTGGTATGGTAGGTTATATGGCCCTTTAGACAGATCAGAGAGCTGCAACTAATCCTGATGTTTTGGACTGACTGCTAGTTCTCAGAAGTGCTACAAACAATAACAATGTTCTGACTGTGATTTTCAGGATGCTGTAACTGAGGCTGAGAAGAAGAACCAGCATCTTCTGGTGTCCAAAACTTAGCTAAAGGACAGAGTCGGGGAGCTGGAGGAACTGTGGTGCTCTGTGAGGCCCACATAAAAAAGTAGGTAAATGAGATTTAAAGGTACTTTTTTAAAATAATATGAGCACCATATGATAGTAATGATAGGGAATAGAAATAGAGAATAGAAAATATCTGCACTCTGGAGTATGTTGATCACCGCTGCCTGGAGCCAGAGAAGTGAGAGCAGTGATGGTTGGTCATGATATTAGATAGTAGGCTAAAATCTTATCTTTATCACAGGTTTGGCAATAAAACTATTACTGATAATTGTTATGTAATGATGATACGTAATTGTCTCATTGATGGAATAATAAAAAAGATAAGGGGATACTATTAGATACACACATACAGTAGTAGTAGTACTTCTACCTGAGGAGGCTGAGGCCCTTTATTTTGAGAGGCCAGCTACTAATACCTTTCTATATGTCTGTGATTGTCGAGTGCCACAGAGACAGCAGTAATACAGAAAAAAACACCATAAGACTTAATAGGATCAATAGAAAGGCCAGTTCTGTTATTTTCCACAGGTCATTCCTCCCTACAGCCATCAGACTGTACAACTCTAATTTTATTTACTCATTAATGCATCATCATCTGTACCATAATCAGCACTGGACACTTGTCGGTAATCACCTATTATTTATTACCTCACTATATTACTGCTGTGCTTTGCAGTGGACTAGCCATTCTGTGTACAACACTGTATTCTGTATTTTGTAATAATGCACTGGCACTGTAGCACTATAGACATATCTATTGCAATTACCCCATCCATGTGTCTGCACACATTAAACATTGCACTGAATACATTACATTTATATGCATACTTGGTAACTTTCTCTGTATGTATTTAATAAATCGCGTCTTCTATTTTTATTATGAATTATGAATTTTGAAGCTAAATAACCAATACTGGAAAATTCGAAGTCAGCCATAATGGCTGTTTTACTGTGTCGCTGTTTACTGTTGTCCAACTGTGACGTCACTCGCAGCTAAGGCTCGGGTGAGGCAAGCTCGGGTTAGAAATAGTCAATTTTAAAGCAAATTAAGCTGCTATTTTCATTTTAATGAATGTCTATATATTTCAGTATCTGAAGACAATGTAAAATCACCAGAGGGGTCGATTAGGTGGGGCTTAGCATTTAAAGATCTTTTTTTGTTTGTTTTTTTGAATAATAATACTGAAAAGTTTATACTGTAAAAATAATCAGTAAAAAAGGGAAAGTTCTGTTGAAATCCACTTAAAGAATATCCCATAAAAACTCTTTTTTTAAAGAATTAGTTTTTTTAAAGATCAACTGTTTTCTTTATATTTTAATTTTCTAATAGTATTAGTATTCTCACTTATTCCCATTTCCACTTTCGAATATTAAATTCTCAGCCTGTGTCTAGTTAATTTTGTCAGCTTTGATTTAAAGTTGTACTAAAGTGTTTCACAAATAGAGCTGTTCTATCAGTGTAATTCTAAATTAATTACAGGGGTTATTGAAATTAATCACAATTACATCATCTTTTTTAATTTACATAAACAAAGTGTACTATTCAATCATTAGGTTTTAAGTTTAAGTTAAGACACATGCAACATCTTTACCTCATATATCAATTTAAGCCAGTATCATTAGTAATCAGAATGCTATGTAATTAGAAAGTTTACTTCTAGCTGCCTGTGGTCCTAATACTAGTACTTCTGTTTTATCAGAATTTAGCAAAGAAAAACCATTTAACATCCAGTGTCTAATGTTCTTCACAGTATTTACATTTTAGTTACAATTCCTGCTATTCGAATTTGACATAACATTAATAAAATTTTTACCTTTGTATCAGGGAGCACAGTGACCACCTTTGCCATCTTTAAATATATTACAATTAAAATGTTGTAAATAACTTTAATTTTTTTTATTTTACATTTTGGATAAAATCTTTCTTCCCCTCAGCCTATACACTTTACACTGCCCCCTATGCTCTCAGCATACTGCTTTCATCTCATGTCTCTTGTGTGGCTCAGCCTAGATAATACGGCTCTATTGCTTAGTAACAGTAATTGTTATTTGATTAGTATGAACATTTACCTAAACGCTTTTTCTGTTCCATGTCACTTGCCTCAGTGAGTAAGTAATACTTGACACTCAGTATGAGCTGATGTAAATGTGGAGGTGGATATTTCTGACACATACACCTTATAACATTGAGCAGAAGTCTTATAATTTCTCCTGATATGTTGATGTGGTTGGTGTCATTTAAGATGTATGCCTAGTTCTACCGCTGGCTCTGCAACACCCAGGCACAATAATAAATCATAACTGCTAAATGTCAATGTTAGGACTGTTTTTTTAGCTGCCTGTATAAGATTGTGATAATCAGTCTAGAGTGATACTCACAGAATGGCTAAATACAGATGAAAATGATGAGACCACTTACAGTGACAGGTCCAGTGTGCATTTGCAGGAGGGCATGGTCCTGTGCTGACTCTTAAACAGGTTAAAGGTGTGGTGCTCGTCTGTTTCAGCACTAATTCATTCTGAGTGTAAAAAGCTATTTGTGGATTGATCCCTAGCCTTCTGTGCAACATATACAGGCACAAGAAGCTAATCTCCACCTTTGACTTCCTGCGTATGGAGCATGTCAAGTTTGATGAGTGCTCTGGCTTTACCTGCCATATTAGATACTCCACCAGCGTGTCTTTCTCAAAGAACAAAGCAAAGAACTGAGCCTTTTTTTGCTCTGCTGTGATTTATTACAATTGGAGCTTAGCCACTTACAGATCAGCTGTCAGAGTGTGTGTGTGTGTGTGTGTGTGTGTGTGTGTGTCATATTCCGCCCACATTTGCCCATAAAAGGTCCATGCAAATGGTTCATAAATATTTAAATGTGGGCTTTCCCATTCATTCTGAGCGGGATAACGGAGGAAACGCAAAGTCTTGAGTAATACTAAAACGCTATTATGACAGACAGTAAATCACTTCTTTCTGCCCATGTATAGAACTATGAGTTTCTGCAGTTAGTTACCATTGTTCTTTACATAATTTTCTGCAACTATTACCAGGCCATAACATAATAATAATAATAATAATAATAATAATAATAATAATAATAATAATAATAATAATAATAAGCTTTATATTTAGCACCTTTAGATTTTAAATTGTGAGACAAAACAAAACAGATAAACTACAGAGTGAAATTTTTAAACAAGTAAATCTGAATCTTGATTTATGTGGTATGATCTGATATCCATGAGGATGGTTTGCGCATTTACTTACAATTCTCTATTTTACCACATGATGCCACCAATTCCATGTCTCTCTTTTGAAGGGTTATTCATGCCTCAAACCTTGCTTAAATGCCCCAGTTCATGCTCATGAGAGCGCAATTTTAGTTATTTTATTTTTTTATTTTTTTTTGAGAATAGATGGTAGGAATATTTGCCAGTGTGTATTTATTCAGCAGTGGTAAGTTACTCAAGTGCTTTGAGTCATTTAAGCACATGTGGATGAGTGGGATCACAAATGGAGGAAGTTTAATCTGCTGATTATTTCAGTATCCAGCCAGTCACTATATTTTAGTAACTACATGCTGTTAAAGTAATTATGTAAAGTAACTGAACCCTTTACACTGTTTTCACATCACTGTCATTAAGTCTGAGACTCAAAAGAGAGAAGAAAAAAAGGGCAATATATATATATATATATATTGTTAAAAGTGCTAAACAAATAAAATTTAATTGAATGACTAGAGATTTATTAATATGGGGATATAGGTAAGCCCTTTAAAAAATGAACCAAAATGTCCAGATTATAAATTCTATTTATTTGTTTTTTAACAATTTATCAATAGTCAGCAGATACAGATACAGACCCACACCTATGTGCAATTTAGAGTGACCAATCAACCTAACCTGCATGTCTTTGGACTGCAGGAGGAAATCGGACTACCCAGAGGAAACCCACTCATGCACACATGTGTGCAAAGTCCACACAGTACGGCCTGGACCAGTAATCAAACCCAGGTTGCCTTGATGTGAGGCGACAGTGCTAATCACTACACCACCACGGTGCAATCCAGATTATAAAACCTGCTTAAAATAAAAACATACAACTATTTGGAGAACTTTCAGATCTTATGTGACCTATCTACTGTCATACTACTAGGGACGTTATGGGGCAGCAACACCTAGCCCAGGTCTTAATGCATCAAATTTCATTACATGTGAATACAGAGACAGGTAGCAGACTTGAATAAGAGAGAATATATAAACGGGATAAAGAACATTAGGCAGGGGCTATAACTCCCATAAAACAGATTTAATGACTTTCAAGGTCCCACATAATACCTCCCACATAAAGCTAAACAAACCTCATACCATTATAGAGCCACTTCCAATCTGTAACTATTTTTATGGCACATCGATTTATTTTCCTCCATCTTATTCCTGTTACACACTGAGTAAAAAGGACATGAAATGTTTGTAATATAGAGCAGTTAGATCTACACTGTTAAAGGGAGAAGATCCTTAAGGAACATTTGAAGGTTTCTTAGTGGAGGAACCTCTTAAAGTACTTTGAGGAACCTTCTCAGTTATATCCAAATAAAGATCTTCTAGGAACCTTAATTCTAATGGGTTCTTTGAGGAATCGGATTTTATATTGAGGAATCCCAAAAGTTCTTGCAGGCACCTCTGTAAGCACTGAGGAACATTTGAGTTCTTGGAGTAACCTATGAGGTTCTTCAAGGAGCTACTAATTTTTACAGAGGAGTACAAGTAAGACATGGAATTATATTAACCAATAATATTAGATGTGCAATATGCATGGGTTTGTTGATACAGTTGCAGTGCAAAGTGATATAAGTAAGAGGTGTTCAATGTCCATCAGTGCCCAGTAGGCCTTTCCTGTAAATGGTTTAGTATATAATTATGTCCCAGCACAGTGATGAGGTATTGTAAAATGTATTCGCTGTTGGCAAAAACAATCTCTTGTACTGTTACTTTCTACAGAGGAGCTAAATGAGTCTATCGCTTAATGTGTTCCACTAACCAGCAGGTTGTGAAGGGGGGAGCTTGTTAATTGTCCTTCTTTAAACCACTATTTCAGAACTGTCCAGTGAGCATCCCGACACTGAGCCAACCTTCCTAAATAGTTTGTTGAGCTTTTTAACATCTCTTCCTCTAATGATGGCACTGATTCTGCTAATTAATGCCGTACCTAAACCTAACCCTAATTCTACCCTCATAAATTAAAAGGCAACAACAGCTAAACAAAAAACAAACAAACAAAAACACTTTCCTTATGAAGACAAGGTAAAACAAGATAAAATGATATTTATGTCCTTGTGGGGATTTGTGGTCCCCCACCGAGTTATAAAAACATACACTCTCACCTCAAACAAAGACAAATACATATTCACCCTTTATAAACAAAGTACACTTCTGTCTCCTTGTGGTCAAACTGTAAAACTGCAAGTGTCATACATTGCCAAACTCACAGCCAGTGTGATTGGACAAAACATATTGACTTGAATAAAAAAAACCTATTGCTGTAGAAATAATTGACTAAAAGTGATCAAGAAAATTATTGAGTTAAAAGCAAACAAGTCACCTGGTGAGCTACCTTTTTATGTTTCCTTACGTGTAGATCACCTTGATTATCAACATGAAATAATGAAAGGTTAAATTAGCCATCTATCAAATATAGCCAAATTCTGTGCAGGTTTCACTAATTTGTTTGGTTTGTAAGTTAGCCAGCCAATGTCAATTGATATGTATAATTAATTCCTTTTCTAGTGGTACAAGGAGCTGTGAGCAAATCCATGCAGCAAAGCAGTCAAATATAAAAGATCTGATAAACTGGTTTGTGTAAATGACACACTTGCAAGTTGTAGCACTAACATCATTACACATTTATTCTTGCCAACTTGAAGTAAAAATTGGCGCAATGTGAAGAGAAAGTGGGCCCAGAGATCATATAGACAGTGGACGAATCTATAGGAGGCATATTGGTGGGGCACTGGAAATCACAATACAAAAGAGAAAGGTTACCTAGCTAGGCTTCCTCAAATACCATTTTTAGGGACAGGTAAAAAAACCACTTTGGCATACCGTTCCTATTGTCACATTATTTCTGAAAAACTGAGTCAGGGGCAAGCACTGACCAAATGGTCAAAGCATGATTTATTCACCTGGAGATAAGAGGCAGTACATGAATACCTCATCCCCATTCTACATTTGGCATATCTAGATCTTAAAACGAAGGCATTCCCCCATGCTATGCATGGCAAAAGTGATATGAGTGATGAAAAACACACAGAGATCAAATGATAAACTTTCACTTAATGTAGAAAACAAGAGTAGCAATAACAATCCCAGCATGGGCATTACTGAAACCCATATTGTGGTATGTCTTCTATAATTCTGTCTCAAAGTCAAACAGCTGATTGTGATACCTTCACTCCTTACCTGTGGAGGTTGTAAGTGTTATTACGGGGTTTTTCCTACACAGTTCTCGCCATGTTTCAGTCATCAACTGCTGTTGTTTTCCTTGCCTAACTTTTCAGTAACTGGTTTTCAGTATACCAGTGGTTTCTTTCTTTTTCAGGACATTCCAAATTGTTTTACTGATTATGGCTATTATTGTATTGTGCAATAATTCTCGGTGGAGCTATGGGTTTTAGGGGCAGCCTTGAACTTTGGAACAGCCATGGACTTGTGGTTAAGGAACCAGCCTTGTGACCATAAAGCCCCCAGTTCAATCACTGCAACTCACCAGACAGAGTGTCCTTAAGCAAGGCCTCTGACCCTCAACTGCTCCCCATTTAAAAAGCTATTAATTTACAAGTCATATATTGCAATATTTCTGATCACTTGAAAAAATGTGTAAGTTAAAACAAAAGGTGCTAAGTTGTTAAAGACATGTAGATTCTGTAGGGACTGTATATTGTTTCACAGTTGTTTTAGTTACTTGATCATAATATGCAGCAACATTTTCTATGAGAGGTCAGTGACATGCTGGAGTCAGGGATTTTCAAGTCCTTAACAAGGAGCACACAACTTAAGTGTTTGTCCAAACAGCATTACATCTTGCACATCTTTTATTTGTTAATTTTGCTTGAAATTTATTCTGTTTAACTATCTGTATAGTACACTGTATAGCAGTATATACATAGTTTATTTAGTACTGTTATATAATTGTGTTTTTAAGAAACAAAGCCCATATTTGTAATACTGCTATTTCTGTTTATATTGCTACAAGAACATGTTGTCACTGGCCTAAAGAATTTGATCAAGTACTTCATCTCTCTCTCTCTCTCTCTCTCTCTCTCTCTCTCTCTCTCTCTGTGTGTGT
Source organism: Duopalatinus emarginatus (assembly GCA_028565595.1). Taxonomy (NCBI): domain Eukaryota; kingdom Metazoa; phylum Chordata; class Actinopteri; order Siluriformes; family Pimelodidae; genus Duopalatinus; species Duopalatinus emarginatus. The sequence continues at coordinate 11,385 of JAOVVF010053438.1, forward strand.
GTGTGTGTGTGTGTGTGTGTGTGTGTGTGTGTGTGTGTGTGTGTGTGTGCAGGTTGTGTGTTTGTGCACCATACAAGTCAACATAAGTGACAAACAAAATAGCTGGTCAAGTAGTTCAGGGCATTTTATAATTTTATAATTGTTACTAGCCAAAACCTTCGAGATATTTGGAGATGAAAACTGGAAAGTACAACAGTGAAGCAATAAGGTTGAAGCAGAGCCAAAGTCGAGATAAGAGACAAGTCTGAGCATCACATAAACGAAGCAGAAGTGGAAGGAATGATTTCCAAGAAGTCAGCATTTTTCTTGTACAGACAGACCCTCTTGTCAACACCCAGCTTATATAAATACTACAGGCTGGACTATAAACATATTCCATCTCGAGAAGGCAGTGAACAGAAAGGAATCAGGCAGTATGGGTTCTCTACAAGTGATCCTTGCTTTGGCTCTCATCTGTGCATTGCTTCTACAGGGTAAGTAGAAAAAAAAAATGTTAAATTAAAATTTAGTACAATTCTTAAAACAGAAGTCAATCCTTGCTTGTGACTATGCTTTAATTATTTATTTTGCTCACTTGTGTCTCTGAGAAGGTGAATGCATCACAGGAGGTAATGAAGCTACTCCCCACTCCCGTCCTTACATGGCCTCACTGCAAATAGACGGCAAGCATAACTGCGGTGGATTTCTGATCTCCAGTCAGTGGGTTATGACTGCTGCACACTGCTTCGAGGAAAGGTAAGTATCATTATGAAACTAGGAGCATATTGCATTAGAGACATACATTTCAACAAGGTGCCAAAAGTGTCTGTTTACACACTTCTATTGTCAGTGCATTTTATTTATCATGAAATAAGCAATAAATTCATTTGCTATTCATCTGCTATTCAAAATGTGTGTTAAAAGAATTGCATGTCTGTGTGTATTCTCTTCTGCAGCACTAATTATAAGGTGGTGTTGGGTGCTCATTTCCTATCTCAGGCAGAGGACACGAAACAAACCTTTGATATGGCTGCTGTTCATAAACATTCTCGTTTCAACATTGAGAACTACGATAATGATATTGCCTTGATCAAGGTAAAGTGTATAACATCTGGGAATACATTGGGGAATGGGAAATAGTGCCTCAGGAGGGAAAGTTATTTCATATATATTATTATTAGACCATATTTGAGTGCTGTTGGTATATAATGTCCTCTGTAATTGGCAGCTGAGTCAGCCAGTCACAGAGACAGATGCAGTGAAGACTGTGATGTACCAGAGAGCAGGACAGAGTGATCCTGGTGTAAATGCTGCTGTGGATACTGCTGGGTGGGGTTCTTTAAACAACCTGGGTGAACGGCCAGACAAACTATATGAGGTGACCGTTGCTGTGATGAAGAGACAAATCTGTGGCCGCAGTAGCTACTATGGGGATTCCTTCACGGCAAACATGATCTGTGCTAGCAAACCACGCCAGGACACCTGCGATGTAAGCTTTCATCGTAGATTTAAAACTGTCCTTATGTGCTATGAATAAGTCAGTGTTTGCACCTTCAGCCCTATTTTGACATTACCCCCTAGTTCTCCTGTATCACACAACATCTGTGAAGACTAACACATACTTTGTCTGAAAAAACACTACCTTTTCCAGACTTCATCATCAACCCTGAAGTGTTTATCAGTGGAGAGTGTAATAGCCTACCAAACCCTCCCACCATGGATTATAGCCAATTATTCTATCTTGCACTCCCAACCACCATAAAGAAACTCTACATTAATCTGATGTGAAACTTTTAATTGCCATTAACACTGAAGGGAAGTGCATGGGAATAAAGGGGAAAAAAAAGCAATCATCAATTTTTTTTTCAGTTTATTGTCAATCCCAGGAGTCATTGAAACACTTGAGACAGGTTGAAAAAGCAATGCAGGACAGAGCCTTATAACATATATGTGGTATGTGTTAAATAGCTTTATAATTTGTAGCATGACTTAATATCCACCATACTCAAAATATCTGTACAATATATATAAAACAAGCTTTTCTCACCCTGTCAGCCCTCAAACCACCTCCCAGGTATATTTCAGAACACTGATTGTTATTATTAGCACCACTGATAAACATTTCCATCATACCAAAGCTGAGCTCCACTTAAAGTTCAGATAAGGAATAGTAGGGAAACTTTACTGTCCTCTGACCTGTCCCTCCAAATTTACCCATGTATAGGTGGTAAGATGCCATTTATTTATTAACATGCATACAGGAAGTTCATAACATGCTCTGTCAGATATACAATATGGTTTTTTTTAACATAATATAATAGCATGTGTATATTAAAGGGTTAATTATTAGAAATAACTAGCTTGTATTTATAACTGGGGCAGCCCTTGGGGATGGGCTTGAGCCAGTACTGTCCACTAGCATATTGGTACATAGCCAGGTTATAACAATCTACGTAATTTTCACATCAATTAAGCAGATTTCTCTTGCCTCTTCTTACAGGGTGATTCTGGTGGCCCTCTGCTCCATAACGGCATTGTTGTGGGAATAACCTCAAATGGAGGAAAGAAATGTGGTTCCAGCAGGCGGCCTGGTCTCTACACCATTATTTCACATTATGATGACTGGATAACCCAAACTATGAGCCAGTAACATGTCAGCGGTTTGACTCACAAAACCAGCAAATTTTTTAAAAATCATATTATTGCTTGTAGGCCTGATCTTACTCTAATGCTGAGGTAGATCATTTTAATCTCATTGCATCTACAGCTATACTGTCGTTTGAAGTCTTTTCCTTTTTGTGATAAATCCTCTGATTTTACACTGGCACCACTCTATTGCTCATCTGGCATAAAGCGTACCCGACGCTCTTTTTGAAAGTTATACAGTTAATTTTGACATGGCTAATATTGTGTATAATTCAATAATAGCATTATTTAGATGCTTCTATGTATTACATGTATTCAACTAAATATTTTGTCAGCTCTCTTTTGGCATAAACTTTATATTGCAAGTGTGAAATGACCCCTCCATGGGCATGTACTCGTTACACCAACATACATTCTTTATAGAGATTGTTTTTCTAAAGTGATGCTCTGATCATGTGTATTGTCTTATATTCCTATTAAAAAAATTAGTTGCACAGTTGTTTATTGGGTATTTTTATAGTAATTCTCTCAAAGGCTGTAGTACCCCTAACAAATTTATATTTCGCTGGAAATAGTCACTAGTGTTGTAAGATATATCTAGTAGAGGAACTAAAGCCTTCAAAAGTTGTCAAACCTCCACCTGAGGTAATACAAAGCACAAGCATGTTTTTTACATTTTATGTCTATTTTATGAAATGGGTGGTTGTATAAAATATTTTACTGCAAAAGCAGTTTATTTGAATGTTTTATAGTGTCTCCCCAAAACTGTCACAAAATTGTGACAATTTTGGGTTCTACAACAGTGACAGCATCTGCTTTTTCACATCTATAGAATCTATATCTATATCTAGTATCTATAGAAATAATCTTTAGAAAATTACCAAATTTGGACTGTACGTCCACGGTTGTTGAATTCAGTGGAATAGTAAATTTAACAATATATGTGACTGTTTTAAAAATGCATGCTCTTAAATAAACATTTAATATAGGCAGGATTTAAATATATAATTAAATATATTATTTATTTATTCATTCATTTATTTGTATACATATATAAATATACTAGAAACAGTTATCTTTTCATAGCGGTATGTTGTTTATTAAGTTAACCCACTGATGTCACAAGCCCCCAACAGATTAAATAGACACTGGTGTTGTAAGATATAACTAGTAGAGGAACTAAAGCCTTCAAAAGGTAATTACCCAAGGTAATACAAAAGTAGGGCAGCTGCGGCCTAGTGCTTACGGAACCAGTCTCGCACAGGACAAGACATGAATGAGGTGCCCTTGAGCACCTAATTCCATCTAACTCCCCCAACTACTCCCCAGCCCCGGGTGCTATGGTTTGGGGCTGCGCCCGCTTTGGGCAAGTGTGTTCAATGATGTGTGTGCATTTCACTGTATGGATGGGTTAAATGCAGATGTCCTCTGTGTAGGCAATAGTGCACAGTGAATAATACAATGTGGCCCTACTGGTGTAAACATGTTGAGAAAAGCACACAAAACATGTCTTCATTAAAAAAATACTATTTTATATACTATTATATCCTTTGATCTAGATAATGTTCCTGCAGTGTTTATTAACATTAACACTGGTCAGGCTGTCAAAAATGGTGGCCAGTGGTTTGTCATGTTTCCTTGAAGATGCTCAAAACCAAAAACCAACTGTCCATAAAGTAGTGCCTTGGCAAGGACACAAGAACAAAGAGTTTCTGGGAACCAGATGTCAGAACAGCATCAGACATACTCTTAGATACTTTTCAGGAGACCTTTAGCAGTTTCAAGCCAAAGAGACGTGTCCATGAAGAATTGTTGTCTTACGAGTTAGCTGCTGTGTCACCTGCATAGTTCTACGATGATGCAGAGATTAGAAAAACACATACAGGGAGTTCATAACAGGTTGATAATGCTGGTTTAGTTAAGAAGGACTTGTTTAATAATCTATCTAGTTTGCACATCCATTAAGCAGATTTCTGTTGCCTCTTATTACAGGGTGATACTGGTGGCCCTCTGCTCTATAGGGCATTGCTGTGGAAGTAACCTCATGCAAATGGAGGAATGGCGGCCTGCTCTCTACACCATTATTTCACATTATGACGACTGGATCACCCAAACTATGAGCCAGCAACATGTCAGCAGTTGGGTGTTGGGTGTTCTGGGAAACGTGGTCCGCTGGAACATGCCAGGGCTAAATCCTTAACACAAATAGAAAGGCAAGTATGAAAGCGATAACCACTTGAATAAGTGCATCAATATAAATAAATGGCTTAATACATTGTGATTGTAGTTTTTCTTTTTCTTCTTCTTCTTCTTCTTCTTCTTATTATTATTATTATTATTATTTAAAAATAGGAATAACATGGATTTCAGACAAGTAGGTAAATATTTGGGATGCAGCCTAAAATCCCATCAGGTGTGAAATTACTTTCATCTACTTTCTCTGCCAAATGAATTATTGCATCACATACATCATCCAAGTCCTCAATGACTAGACTTCTGTGTTCTCCTGCCAGGAAAAAATGATAATACTACTTTGAGGCAAAAGTAATGAACAGTATTATAAATGAGTCAGTCTATAAATTAAGCTCATTAGTCTTTTCTGACATGTTATTAAACCATCATGAAGAATGTGAATACCTAAGGCAGAATCACAGTACACCAGTATGCCGAAAAAAAAGTCTGCTAGATTTACATAAATTTAATATGTACATCAGTTGAACATATTAAAGTTATGTATTCATGATCTACATATGAATACATAATTTTATGTGCAACCATCATTTTGTTCCATCATAATTGTTCAGAGTTTCAGTTTAATGCATGTTAATAGTTCTCTGAAATGTACTGTTTTTGAATCCTACCTATTCCTACCTTGCGTCCAGTGATTTCAGGTGGGCTCCGGACAAACTGTGACCCTGACGGACTAAGCAGATAAGAAAATGACTGTCTGACTGAATTCATATAGATGCCTATAGATGTGTGTGTCAGGTAGATAGATAGATAGATAGATAGATAGATAGATAGATAGATAGATAGATAGATAGTCCTTAGAGGACTAGTAAGACACGTGTGTGTGTGTGTGTGTGTGTGAGAGAGAGAGAGAGAGAGAGAGAGAAAGAGAGAGAGAGAGAGAGAGAGAAAGAGAGAGAGAGAGAAAAGAAAGTGGAGGATTTGTTGTTGGTTTATATTAATAGATATGTGTGTGTTTGAGGATTCTACAAGCAGCCTGGATGAATACACAGTGACATCCTACATCAGCTTCTGTGAGGACATCTGTGTTCCGACCAGGACTCGCATTAGATATAATAATGACAAGCCCTGGTT
>JAOVVF010053722.1:0-17287 GCA_028565595.1 Duopalatinus emarginatus
TATACAAAAATATCTTTTTACAATTTTTACACTAAAAGTTGTTTTTTTAAATAACAGTAAAACTGTATTGTAATTGCAATAATAAAATTTTTATTACATTATTTGCCATGTGAGTTAAAAAAAATGGAATAAAATTGGTATTGGTATAAATGGAATTAATTTTTTGGATTCTTTATTTTTAACAAAACATTCTTTTTTGAGAAGTACCACCATTTCTGTATTTTTTTCTGGTGGTGGTGGTGGGGGGTATATGTGAAACAGTCTTTAATGTATAGCACCTTTTGTACAGTAGCAGTTTAAACCCAGGTTTACTGTTAAGGATAAAGCCTCATGAAAGGAAGATCCCTGGTTTGGTCCCTGCTACTGCCATGACGCAGCTGGAGTAGTGTTGAGCACATCCACCACACTGCTTTTTTTTAACAATTCGTTTATTTGTTAACAATGCTTTTTGGTCCTTGCTGCCAGAAAATAACCATTTTTATTTATTCATTTATTTTGTTATTAGTTTCTTTGCTTTTCTTTCCAGGTCGATGGGATTAAATTCCCCTCTATGTCCTACTACAACCCACCATGAGTCCTTTAATGATAGAATGCCCCAGTACCATTTGCAGAGCTTCACAGCCACTCAGTGGTAGGATGATGCAGTTCTACCACCTTACAGCAAGAAGAGCCAGGGTACAGTTCCATGGCTGAGAGATCAGAATTCTGGATGTGTGTGTGGAGTTGACATTTTCTTCCCTGTAATTTGTCTATATTCTAGATGTTTACAATTGTTGAACTGCAGTGAAATCACTTTATGATATTTTCCCAGTAGATTACCGTCCAGTCGGAAAACACTCAGGCTAATGTGCCGAGAAGATGTGAAGTCATCAGAAAATGGAGAAGTGAACAGATGAAACGTCCTCCTGTGGTTTTATCCTCGATTTCCCAGACACACACCACGTTTTCGTCTCATCTCGTCTCGTCCCGCTGATCACACAGCTGTTATGCAAAGCCAAATTTAGCACATTAGCACCTCCAGAGGGAACACACACACTTATACGCGCAGACGGTCAGGGAATTTCCTCTGAGAAATGAGGGAGGAAAAAATGTCTTTAGTTGAAGTTGATGAGAATGAGCCACTTTCATTTTTCAGAGTTACTGATAAAACTTAAATTCTGTATGATGACCTGGAAACGGTAATAAATATCAAGGTTTTTACGTTTTCTATAACGTGCTTTGAGCCACGTGCTGATTTCATGCGCTAAAATGAATTGATCTCTCATTAACGGTACGAAAGCAAAAACTTTTATTACTATAAAAGGCTTTAGCTTTGTAGTAAAGTACTAGAAACATGCTATTCATCGTGCTCAGTGCTAGCCATTAACATCGCTAACCAACGCTGCCTGTTAACAGAGTTAGCAGTGTTCATTTTTATATACAGTTTATTAAACATTCAAAAAAATTCAACTATTCACCCGAAGGCCTCATTGATCCACTGGCTTTATACAGATCCTTAATTTGGAACTCATTTGGGGGTTTTATATGGTTTTGTATGGCCACGAACTGGGACTTTCATTGGCAACCTTGATAAGAATAAAACTAAGGATACATGGGATGTAGTCCATTTTGGACCCATCTCATTTAGTCCTTAGTCTCTATATGGGACCTTCAATGGAGGAAGGCTGGCAGCAGCCCACAGGAAGTTTTTCCTTGCCACTGGCTTGCTTATTAGGGATACAATTTCAAAAAATTCTATAAATGTATATTTGACCCTTTTCATTATTTCTGTAAAGCTGCTTTGGGACAATGTCTATTGTTAAAAGCGCTATATAAATAAAATTGAATTAAATTATATTAACATGGGATAATAAAGAGTATTAAATGAGTAAAGTGTGGGACTATAATGGGTTGCAATTTTGAAACCAAGCCATGGGTACTTTCCATGCAAACTGGGCTGAGAATACCTAGACCTCTTTGTGTACTTATGTATCATTTGAGACTATAGGCGGTTCTAGACGGGGGCCAACAGGGGCCAGCTCCCCTGTAAAATTACTCCTGGCCCCTGTTGTGGCCCCTGTGCTGAACAGATAATAAGTTTTATTAATTTCTTACAGCAACGTGCGCTGGCTAGAAGATCGGAACTGACGGAGCGTTTTACACGCACACTATTTCGTTACATCAGTGTTTGCACATATCCACGTTTTACTGTTGTTGTTCACTACGATAATAAATCCACTTTATTGCGCTTAATCACGCCTTGCCTTGGTCTTGCTATGTTTGTGAATTAGCAAAGCCACAGGAGTCCGTGAACATGATGTCATGTTCACCAAGTTGCTTTATCTTACTTAAAAGTCCACAAACAATAAGTGGCCTACTAGTTAGGGCTTAGGGCAGCCGACTATGCTGGGGTAGTGTGAAGGCGTGGTTGGTGTGGTACAGCGGCAACATCATCGGCTCCCATATGAGAGACCTGGGTTCGATTCCCAGTCTGGGCAGCCAGTCTGTGCTACACCAATAAGGGTCCTTGGGCAAGACTCCTAACACAACGTTGGCCTACTTGTAATACCTATAACCTTGTAAGTAGCTCTGGATAAGAGCGTCTGCCAAATGCCGTAATTGTAAATACACACTTCGCTGTGTGTATTTCACACATTCACTGTTGGGTTAAAGGTAGAGATCTAATTTCCCTCACATGATCAAAAGAGTAATAACTAGTTAGCAAATTTATTTTTGCTTTTTATTTTATTTTATTACTGTACATGAAAGAATGAGATGATGAATGCATCAGTTTAAAAGGTGTCATTGTACAGACAATGCTCAATGTTTTTGTTTTGTTTTATAATTAACTAAAGTAAACATTTTGAATGCTTAAATATTGGTGTGTTTTGTCCTTACATGTGGCCCCCTTAAAAACACTGGCCCTACCTCTGCCCCTCTAGTCATTTTGGTCTAGAACCGCCTCTGTTTGAGACCCATCTCATTTGGGGATTATAGGCAATATGGTATGACATCCATGGGCAAACTGAACAAGTGGTACTTGAGTCATGCAATAACCAATGCAGACCTTCTGAGATAAGCACTACAATACAGATGTCATTGTGGAACACTGACACACCATCCATGTCTGATCAACCACAAGTTGAAAGAAGACTGATGTCAGAATTTCATTTCACAGCAAATAAGCTCATAAACTTCATGTTAACATTTTATAAAACCATCCTATTCATAACAAGTTGTAATAGGTTGCTCTCTGTGAGACTCAAACCCTGGACTCTTGGGTTTCAGTCCAGTGGCGTTACCAAGTGAGCAACCAGAGCATTATAGGAGTGGACCAAAACACTAGGAAGCAAATATCGGAAACAGAGCGGGAAAAAAAGAAAAGAAGAAAATATTCCCACCCACGGTGAGAATTGAACCTCAGCCGCTGGATTAGTGGCTGAAGTGAGCAGCAAAACTTGCAAACAAAGGACACCAGGGGAGTCTGGCTAAGGTGTAAAATAAATAAACTCCTAAATAATAAACCAAAAGGGAAATAAGGAGACTAGAAACTGGAAGAGGATGGAAAAACTCCCTAAAGGTTTAAGGATTTTAAAGTAAGAATGACCTCAGGAACTCAGGTAATTAATCAAGGAGAGGGCAAGACATCTCAGCCTTCAGGGAGAGATGAAAAGAGAAGGATGAAGAGGAGGGCAAGACCTCTCAGCCTTCAGAGAGAGCACCACATAGGGACACACAATTACCTAGTCAGTCAGTAGCCATATACCGACTGACTTCGCATGAAAAGAACCAGCAACTGCTGCTGTGTTTTGGGGGGCTTTATATAGGCAGCCACCAGGTGCAGGGTGCTAGGGCTGTTTACTGGTCCGCTGTCGCCCCCTGGAGGCCGGAGATGGCCCAGCACCCTGATCAGCCCTTAGACAAGGAATTAGTCAAAAAAAATGGCCAAAAACAACTTCAACTTTTCAATATTATAAGTTGTCAAGCAAAAAGTAAGTAACACAAACTAACTGATAATTGGGGGTTAAAATTAATAAATTAATTATTGGTTAAAATTTGTAATTAAATCAGCTATTTAATTAAAAGTAATCACTCACTGTTTTTTTATTTATTGCATGTCCACCACCCCTTACTGTAGAACATTTCATTAGGAGTTTGTTAAATTCTGTTCAATTTTTAAAATCATCTTTATAATAACAAAAGTAAAACTGCTACATTTAAACGAAATGCAAAATCTTAACACATTCTTAAGAAACCCCTGACCTCCTTATTTCTGTTCCACACTCTGGACATCTACATCTACACACACACACAAACATATATATGTATAACTCTGACAAACAAACCATCATGCCATACATTTGATGCTAGATACATTTGAAGGGCAGAAAGCAGCTTTTTATTTTATTATTATTTTTTTTATTCTTTAACCTTTAATTGAACCAGGCAATTAGGTTATTAAGAAAAGACTTGTATTTACAATGGCGGCCTGGCAAACAGCAAAGCCACTTGAAACAGAATAATAATAATAATAATAATAATAATAATAATAATAATAATAATAAGAAGAAGAAGAAGAAGAAGAAGAAGAAGAAGAAGAAGGAATAAATAAATAAATAAATAAATAAATAAATAAATAAATAAATAAGATTAAAAAAAAAAACACCAAACCACCAACACCAAAAACCTTTATGAACCTTAAAAAGTTAATCAGTGTCAATAAGAATATTTCTGATGTAATTCTAGTTTTAAAGATTTTTCTCATGTACTTTATTCATATGCAGCAGCAGATTAAAATAAAGACGAACCATAAGAAGAATTTGCTTTCGAGACTTCAGTTGGATGTAGAGGAAAGACCTGGTGTTATACTTAAATGTAGTAAACTCTGTATGTAAGGAGACGTTTTTCCTACAAGACTTTTATAAATAATGGTAAACCAGTGAATATTCCGCCGAGTGTGTGAAGAGTCCATTGAGAAAAGAGTAAAGGGAACAATGATGTGTTTCGAAAGGATCATTTGTAATAAAATGAATGGCAGAATATTAGATGACATCCTGTTTACGAAGAGCATCTTTACATGATACTCTGTAAACTACATCCCTGTAATCCATCAGACGGAGAATTGTCATCTGAATCAGAGTTATTCTGGAGTGAAAGAGGATCGATTCTTGTAAAGAAAACCAAGCTTGGCCTTTATTTTTGACTGTAATTCGTCCACATGGTGAGTGAATGATAATGAGCTGTTTAACCAAATACCAAGATATTTACATGCTATAACCTGTTGCAGCTGACTGACATGGTGGTTTAAATACTTTACCTTTTGCTTCTTCTAATGATTCAGAACTGGACAGTATTAAGTGAACTATTTGTCTAGTATGCTTGTCCCCGAGGAATGTGACCTCCACACTTGAAGGGAAACACACACACACACACACCCCAGTGAACCCTAGGGGGCAGTAAACACACACGCCCAGAATGGGGGGCAGCCCCAAACCATGGCCTCCAGGGAGCAATTGGGGGAGTTAAGTGCCTTGCTCAAGGGCACTTCAGTCATATCTTGCTTGGTGCAGTGATTGAACCCAGGACCTTCCGGTCACAAGACCAGTTCCCTAACCACTAGGCTACTAGGATTCAGTATTCTACAGCATGGCCTAAAAAATAAAACAGCAACAAAGAACCTAGCCAATGCCTTATGTTTATGTTATTCTTGACTCAATATTAAACATATGCTATGGTCCAACTAAAATTTTAATTTTTACGTTTTGTGGACAAAGTAACATATATATTTGTATACTAAAATAATGTGAAAGATTCCACAAATCTATCTAACTTACAGCAATATAATGCAATAGCCATGTAATACAAACTGACACACTCACACTCACACACACACATAATGCTATTCATCCATTATTTTACGCTTCTCCGGGTTCCAGGTTGCAGGGCCAGCAGCCCAACCTCCCTCTCCTCATAAACATAAGGTCTTCTTACTCCTCTGGGAGGATGCTGAAGCATTCCCGGGCCAGGCAAGAGATATAATCTGTCCAGCATGTCCTGTGTCCTCCCTGGAGTCTCCCCTTTGTTGTGCACGCCTGAAACACCTCACCAGGGAGGCATCCGAGATGCATCCCAAACCACCTTAACTGGCCCCTCTTGACCTGGAGGAGCAGTGGCTGTGTGTCCCAGATGGCCAAACCCCTCACCTTATCTCTAAGGTAGAGTCCAAACAAACTGAGAAAGTAACTACGTATCCGCGATCCAGATTCTGTATCTGTCATCCGGATTCCGTATCCGTGTTCTGGATTCCATATCCGCGATCTGGATTCCCTATCTGCAATCTGGATTCCGGATTCCGTATCCGTGATCCGGATTCCAGATTCCGTATCCGCGATCCAGATACCATATCCTCAATCTGGATTCCGTAACCACAATTTCGTCCTTTTGGTCAGTACACACAATTCCTGGTTAATTAAGAGCGTTGCCTTTTGGGCCCCTCACCATAACAGACCAGTACGGTTCAGTACATTACTGTAGACGCAGCACTGATCCTCTGATCCGCCTGACAACCTCTGCTTTATCTTTTCCTCACTTGTTAATAAGACCCCATGACACTTAAACTCCTCCACTTGACGCAGAAGCTCGCTCACAAAAATATGCAAATAATTCCACTGCCCTGTTTAATTGCTTAATAGGGACTCATATTAAAGAACAAGCGATTAACATTGTTGCCAGTTATTGTGCAGTATGGGGGTGGAGCGAGTCGTAAGCTAGCAGTGTGCATAACTTCCCTGTCCTTATTGTGGTTGTTTCTTAGATCTGATCTCATCTCTGCGTTGTTTAATTTATACTGGCTTGGGCATAACTTTGTAAAAATGAGAGAAACACATGGAGTATTCATGCTGATGGCAACGCAATGACATATTGGAAAAAGAGCTGAGCTATTTGAAAGTTAATCAGAATGAAGCAGTTTCATTAAATCCTTACAAACCTCTGGCGAACCGCAAATATGATACCTTTCCAACAGTCCTGAGGGGTTGGCACTTTCTCTGACAGCTTTGCTGATGTCTTTATGCTCAACTGACTGGTAGGATTCATTTTCTGGTTTATAGAATAATGGCTGTTTTTGAAAATTTCTCTGAATTCCACAACTGTGAACATCTGTATTGCACTGATTAGCAGTATGTTGTATGAATAAAAGGAGAATGGCAATGGGAGAAAAAAAAAAATGGGGACAGTTGTGAAGCAAAGGCAATGCAACAAAGGCGGCGTCCTCGAAATGGGAAAAGAATAGTTGTTCTGGTGATATCAGTCGCGGAAAAAAACCTGCAGTGGCAGAGCGTATGCAAAAAAATGATACAAAATACGGACATACAGCGTACACTGAAGTGCCAGAACAACTGGCGCATCAGTTTAATACTTGGAAGGTTCCTACGGGCTCAAAAGACTACAGAAATACGAAAATATTCTGAACACCATACAGTATGTTGCATGCCACCCCACTGCATGTTGGTGCAGTATATTGCATGCCATCCCAGATGTCTTTGAGAACATCTGGTAGCCTAGGTGGGAATGGCAAACCCCCAAACTCACATGAGTGTTCCTCTAACAATAATTTGGCGTGTCTAGACATATTACGTTAACTTGAATACACAGCAACCAAACGAACGAAAGACAGTGGCTGTATTCTAAATGGCATACTACTATTCTGTGTACTGTATACTACAGTAGTGTATACTTCTTACTGCCTAGCATCTGTAGTATGCAAGATAGTAAGAAAAGTCGACAGACGTGTAGCGTACCACAGTCACGCGAGCTGCAAATTCGTCCGGGGGAATTTTAAGAGGCAGAAGTTTAAGTGTGTGATGATGATGATGATGATGATGAGGAGGAGGAGGAGAAGGAGGAGATCCACACTGCTGTCCAAAACCTTAAATGTAAGTACAGTGACAGCAATGCTAAGAACCAGTTACCGGTTTACCATTTTTACCTGGTAAAATTAACTACAATTTTACCAAAACTTTTTACGATATGTTTAAATAAATGACTTTTATATTAAATTATGATGTTAATAATATATGTAAGGTGAAGTAGGCGGAGCCTGTGAGGCTGTGGTGCATGCTGAGATGCAGTACACCACGAAGATAGCTTCTCTGAATACTAGAATATCTGACCGGAGTAGTACGACATCTGGGTACCTGTAGTACACTACAGAGATCTAGTCTGGTTGCATACTATATACTACTTTGGGCAGATTTAGTATGCGAGTAGTATGTAGTATGCCATTTTAAATACAGCTAGGTATTAAGTAACAAGTATTCTATATATTAACTTAACACAGGTGGAAATCATTAGAGTATGTTAGAGGAGGTGGCAGGGCTTGGTGCTGGGGCTGCTGGGTATTGTAGTCCTGACAGCAACCAGTAGGGTTGGCAACTTTTTAGATCTTGAAATAATAATTTCTTGAAATAATAATGTTCTCCCGCTGCGTGCTGTTTGATGTCACAAATTCCACCGTGACCAATAGGAAAAGCCATATGGCAGACGGTGCACTTGGGTACACATTTCAGCCATAAGTGTGAGAGTGGAGGGTACCAGCATTCAAACATTCCAGTTTACCAAAACATTCTATGCCCATGAACCCTTCAGCTCTGCACTGTTAACTACAAAAAGAAAAATGCTTGACTAGACTTAGATTCTGTCTAAGTCCCAAATACTAATTAGAAACCTATTTCATAAACATTGGGCTTCATAAGATAAATAAATGCCCCACTGTTGTAGTCTTCATAATTCAAGGTATCACCAAAGATCCTGCACCTTTTGTTAAAAGTCTGGAAAGTGGATTATAAGTTTGCTCATGTCCTGTGGCATAAGAGTTCAATAATAGTATTTTATAATTAATGCACGATTTGACTGGGAGCCAGTGCAGTGTGGATAATATTAGGGAGATATATTCATATGTTCTGGTTCGAGTAAGGACTCAGGCTTCTGCATTCTGGACTACCTGAATGATTCTTTATGCACCTACTGGAACATACAAGCAGAAAGGCATTATAGTAATCCAACTATAGATAACAAAATCATGGTATAGTTGTTTACTGCATTGTGTAGTGACATCATAATGCTTATTATTTTAGCAATATTTTCAGATGATAGAAGACTATCCTAGTGAAATGAACCACATGAGCTTGAAATGACATGCAAAAATCAATAATACACCAAGGTATTTTACTGTGCATGATGCAAATGAAAGTTCATCCAGAGTCATCTAGAAAACCATATATTCTCATTGCATCTGGTATCAGGATTTTGTAGAAGGAAATCCAGTATCTAATGCATCCAGTGTTTAATGTCCTTTACACATTTCTCAACTTTACTAAGCTTCTGTCTCGCATCTGGCTTTGCTGACTCAGACAACTGTGTATCATCAGCATAACTATGAAAGCTTATACTGTGTTTACAAATATTACCTAGATATAGCAAATATAAGGAGGAAAAGCAAAGGGCCTAAAACAGAACCTTGTGGAACACCAAACTTTATTGTAGAATTTGTAGATAAATCAACACTTACATGTACAAACTGATAACAATCAGATAACAGTCAAATTAAGACCTGAACCTGGAGAGGGATTTTCTAGTCTATGAAGGAGACTATTGAACAATAGTGTCAAAAGCTGTATTAAGGACATGCAACACATCCAGGAAACACAACCCTGATCAGAGGTCTGTAGTAGGTAATTCTCTGTGCTATTATGAGACCTAAATCCTGAATGATTGATTTCGTGAATGTTGTGTCTATGTAGATATGAATGCAACTGCTGTGCTACAACATTTTCTAGGATCTTGGAGATGGTAAGTAATCAAAATGTCTGGCTTTAAATTAATATTTTTTTTCCTGATGATTTCAACTTTGTCATTGAGAACTTTATGAAATCATAACTATTACATATTAATGGTGTGCACTCTTCTGTGGTCGTTTAATTCCTAGTTAGTTATGCAAGCTTAGAGGACCTGGTATTCCAAGGTGTTCCTAACCCTGCCAAGCTACTGCTTAGCTTCTGAGATCAGCTGAGATTGGGTTCATTTTGTAAGAGATTTGTGGAGTTTTGACAATATAGTTCACTCTTTGCAGTTCGTGTTTAGAGTTTTAAGAAACTGAGCCACTTGGGGCAGCTGTAGGCCTGTGGTTAAGGAACCTGTCTTGGGACCTGAAGGTCCCAGGTTAGGGCCCCACAACCAACAAACCTCAACTGAAGTGCCCTTAAGCAAGGCACCTAACACCCAACTGCTCCTTGCTCCCTGGGTGCTGTGGATAATAGGCTGCCTATTGCTCTACATGTATGCTTACTGCCCTCTAGTGTTCACCAATGTGTATGTGTGTGTTTCACTGTACAGATGGGTCAAATGCAGAGATGAATTCCACTGCACAGTGGACAAAAAAATAATTTCCTTTTCCCCCTTTTTTAGAAATGTGTTTGTTATATTTGATTCCATATCACAAGCAGGTTATATTAGTTATGTGCTATATACGGTAGCGGAGAATGCCAATCGCACTGCAAGTTAAAAACGCGCTGCAAATTCTCAAAACACAAACATCAGTATGAAATACTGAATGAATACTGAAAACACATGCAAAAAGACTTACAACACAACGGAAGTGTTTCAGAGGGACACTGAAAGTGGACGGAACCATTCGAGAGCAAGCTGCATGGACCTGGATGTAGAGCCAAGACAGCCTTAATCCCATCAAAAGTAAGTTTTATTTGTTTATTAATTAAGATACAGTCAGTTTATTGAACAGTTTCTTGTGTTTATATTTAATTCCTCCTTAAGAATTGCACAGTGAGTAGTTAAAACTAAGGCTGCCTCCGAAATCGCATACTGTTCAGTATGGAAGTACGTGAGCATAACTAGTGTGTCCAAATGTGCAGTATGCATCAAGCAGTAAGCGAACTGAGCACACTGTTTTATCCCATAATGCAATTTGAAAAAAGTACATTTGGGGATTTAAAAAACGGCTGTGATGTGACGTCATGCGTCACATGACATTGGAAAGATGGCGGATGTAGTGCGTCCGAGGCTGTGCATACTGCTCGCTCACATACTGGAATTGCATACTGCTCTAACGGTAAAACAGTGCACACTGCTTCGAATTCAGTATGTACTGCTTGAGTACGCAGTTTCGGATGCAGCCTAAGTTAAGCTGTCCATGCAGCTTGCTGTCGAATGGTTCTGTCCACTTTCACTGTCCCTCTGAAAGACGTCCGTTGTGTTCTAAGTCTGTTTGAAAATTTGCAGCGCGTTTTGTTAATGTTGTGCAGGTGTTGTCTTTCTGATGCTTGTGTTTTGAGAATTTGCAGCGCCATTTTAGCTTTGCAGTGTGATGGGCTTTCTCAGCCACCGTAGCTGTAAGGTCCACACCGTTTTTATTTATTTATATTGTTTTGCACTGCATGTAAATTGTCTATTATTTCTAGGGCTGTCGAAGTTAACGCGATAATAACGCATTAGCGCAATCTCAAATTATCGCGATTAAAAAATAGTGCCGTTAACGCAAATTCTAATTTGGCCCTGCGATTCACCCATAGTTCATGTTGAGGCTTGTCGCGCTCTGCTTCAGTAAGAGTAAGGCTGCGTCCGAAATTGCGTACTCAAGCTGTACATACTGAATTTAAAGCAGTGTGCACTGTTTTACCGTTAAAGCAATTCCAGTATGCGAGCGAGCAGTATGCACAGCCTCGAACGCACTACATCCGCCGTACGGAAGTTTGCGATTTTGGACGCAGCCTAAGTTTGAGTGATGGCGAAAGATCTGTTAAACGGGAAGTTTCATTTCATTTGCGTTTTGTATGTTCAGTACTGCCTAGTATGTGAGTGAATAAACTCCCTTACCATTTTCTCTTTTAGCATAACATGTGTTCACCATTTTAATTGTAACATTTCACTTTAAAGCCTTATTCATTTACATAGATTTAAAAAAAAAAAATGCGATTAATCGCGATTAACTATATAAAATTCTGAGATTAATCTAGATTTAAATTTTTAATCGTTTGACAGCCCTAATTATTTCACACTTATTTATTTTCAGTACATTCTAATAAAGTACCAAGGTGTATGACTGGAATCATAGTTTCTAACAAAATACAGCAGTTATTATTATTATTTAATTTTAATTAAATTGCTAGCAAAAAAGTCCCATGTTGTGTAAGATACAGAATACTATGTCGAGTGTAAAATTAATTGTTAAAGGAATAATTGAGCAATAATACATGAGAGGGAGTGCTATATCAGGAGATATTGGCACCTCCACATTTACCATAAAATATTTAGTTGACCCAGCACTGTTTCTGTTGCTTCGTGAAAGAATCCATTCCACTTGATCGAATCCACACACACCACTGAAAGTCCATTCCAGGTTTTCCAGGTTGCCTACAACAACTCACCGCATGTCAGTGACGTGAATCTTCAGTACAGAGACAGTAGAGGTGCAGACTGACCCACACTGGAGGAGGAAATATTAGGAGTAAGCTTTGCCTTATTTAACTTTATTAAATTTATGGCTGCGGTGTTTGGCTTGTACATGGCGGAGTGATTTTTAGAGAGCTTCGGTGCAATAACGGCACTCATGGAACGTCTCTCAGCCAATCAGATTGCAGGTTCGGAACTAACTGTGAGATCAAAACTAGTATTCTAATGAAAACAGATATAAAGAGAAACAGATGTAAAATTAGGGTAAATAGTTAAGAGGAAGAAAGGATGGAAAGCTCTGATTAGCATAAGTTAGTGCAAAAGTTCATGCAAACAGAAGGCAAAAAAAAGAGAAATAAAAATGTTTTCCATACAGAGTGAAGGTCAGACGTAAAAAAAGAAAAAGCATGTCTTTGTGTCTCGAGATGCAATTTTCACATCTAAAAAATCAGAACAGAATCCATTAAAAGCTCCAGGATGTCAGAGACGCCTCCATGACCTTCAGAACAATAGACGTTTGTGTGTGTGTGTGTGTGTGTGTGTGTGTGTGCATGTGTGTGTACAGCAAGAAAATCTACAAACTGACAGCTACTTCAAGCAATATGATTAAGGAACAATTTCAACACATACAATTATTTCATTCTCTGTATAAATAAAGAAACTAGGATGAAAAGGCTACAAAATCTTCTCTGAAAAATAATAAAAAGCAACAGAATATTATAGAAAATAGGGCACAAAATGAAAAATAAGTCTATCTGTGCTGATGATAAAGAATCTTGAATGAATAATGGACACAAATGCAGGTTTATTCAAGAGTCAAAATAGGCTGGACAAAAAATCAAGGTCCATCAAGCATTGGCCATCAGATTGGCAAAAAATAAATAAACAAATAAATAAATAAAAGGCTATGGGAAAGAGACATTCAGTCCTGGACATGAACGATCACTGAATGATACTTAAAAGCTTGTGACTTATAAGTCAGTGGGCTGCATCCAAAATGGCTCAAGCAGTACGTACTGTATTCGAAGCAGTGCGTTAATGCAGTACGCACCTCCAGTATTCACACAACCTCGGACACACTAGGTCCACCATCTTACCAATGTCATGTGACGCATGGCATCGCATCACAGCCGTAAGAGTCCGACTGTTCATTAAAAGCCCCACTCCCCAATGTTTTAGGTACTTTTTTATCTTTTTGTGGCACATACCAATGATTGATTTTATATATAAGTACAACTAACTTTTGACATAACAGGTCATTCACATTTTATTGATCGTTACCTTTTTAACCTCATAGTGTGATTCTTTACCTCAATTTTTTTTTACCTCAGAAAAAATATAAGTGTAACTAACATCGTTAGCAGCAGTAACATTACACTTAGCGGAACAACTTCTATTCAAACCAAAACATCGCCAGTCTAAGCTAACCATAAACAACTGGAAGCGGTTTACTCACCCCGGTTAACGTTTTTCAGGTGAGATACAGATGTGCAGATTAATGTACAAGACTCATTTGACTTTCAAAGAAAATATATTTTTTTAATAATGAAAATTAAATGTTTATTTTTAACTTTGACAGAGATACCGCTAGAACTAAAACAATGTAAAATATACAGTATTTTGGTGACATTTATTTTGTTAGTAAAATGGAAAATTGCTGTATTTTTAATTTTCAAATGTATGCAGAGTTGTTATTGTATTTATTTATTTATTTATTTTTGACTAAGGCATCAAGGTTTTTTTTTTGTTTTTTTTGTTGTTTTTTTTTACTTAAAGAAAGCTAACCAGGAAAATATCTCTTGCAGACCAAAAAGAAGCTGTGTGTTACATGCCGTTTTGTACATGCATAATTTCCAATGTTGTTAGTGATATTTAAACAGCGTTTTCAGATCGGATATTCTGCAAAAATAAAGTTTAAACGCCCATTTAATTATTATTATTAAAATATTATTATTTTTTGTATCCTCAGAGAGATTGGCTGTAGGAGAGAGAGGAAAGCCAAAATAACCAGAAGAGACTGATATAGGGTGTGGTTGGGGGGGGAGAGGTGCATGACTTTACTACACAGACACACAGTTACTGTTCTTAGTCATTAAAATAAATGACAGCATGCCAGATCAGTCAAATTTAATAACAATAATTTAATAACAACAAACAAAAAAAACTTCTGAGTGAGGATGTGTAAATTTATTTCTTTAAAGTCATTTTTTTTTTTTTTTTTTTTTGGTGATACACACTAAGTAACACACCAGTACCAATAAATTATAAGTAGATAAAAATATAAACAGTGAACTAAACTATGGACATTAGTCCACAGGTTCAAATGTCTGTGCTGCTCCAGTTGAATTACAGGACAAAACAGTGTGCTCTGTTCGCATACTTAAAAACGTATGCTGTACATCATCCGGCAAGTTTTTGCCTACTGCACATTCTGACACACTAGTCATTCTCATGTCCGAAATCGCATGCTCCCACGCTACACAGTATGCGATTTCGGACACTTATCTGTGTTGCAGTGGTGATTATGTGATTGGGAATAGGCGTGCATGATTAGCGCTGTGACATGCTAGTGGTGGTCATGTTTGTAGGCAGCCAAGGATTCTGGGAGCTGGAGCTGCCTCTGAGGTGTTCTCTGTCATCACTTAACCCTCGATCACCACCAAGTTCTTACATCTGGCTCTATGTAGCCGTAGCATGTACATCGGCCACACCCTGGTAAACCGTTTCGGCAGGCAGGCTAAACCAGGTGAACGTAACTGATGCGTTTCA
Source organism: Duopalatinus emarginatus (assembly GCA_028565595.1). Classification (NCBI taxonomy): domain Eukaryota; kingdom Metazoa; phylum Chordata; class Actinopteri; order Siluriformes; family Pimelodidae; genus Duopalatinus; species Duopalatinus emarginatus. The sequence continues at coordinate 15,214 of JAOVVF010053722.1, forward strand.
AACACTCTACAATGGCTAATAGGATTGGCACCGGTAGACTTGGTGTATGTGGGCCAGGAAAGCGTTACAGCATGACATTGTGGAATGTCCTGGGCACACCTGAGCACAGAAGACGACATGGCCACCCACTGCAGCCGAGAAATCCGCGAGTCGTAAGATGGGTTATGTTATTCGCTTTGTGGCAGGTTCTGTACAGTGCCGTCTCTAGAAGAAAACGCTACAAAGATACCATCAAGAAAAGCCTGGAATACCACCAAAATAAAGTCTCGAGACTAAAAAAAAATCACTTTTATTAAATTTATAATCTGTTATGTCAGGAATAGGTAAAACTGTATAGTTGCTAATGCACTGGGCACCTCATGCTCCATGCTCTGTAAAGTACAATATGTAGAAATTAAGGAGGCCAAGTCTATATTGATTTATAGGAAGCTCTTCTGCTAACGAAGGCTAAGGGACAAGCATAATTACGACAGATCGCCACTGAGCCAAGCACTTATTAAAACAATTTAAGACTCCACCCTTAGATTTCTATCGTTCAATATTTATTGATTTTTATTATAAGATATGCTGGAAGAAACTGCAGTACAGAGGAAAACAGTCATAAATCATTCAGAGTAGATGATGATGCTAATCAGAACAAATGGTAGACTGGGTTGTGTTTCTCCGCTCTGTTTCCCCCCAATATTATCAGCTTATTTATTACTTACAATTAATAAATAACCATTATTCATGTTTAGTCAGTCTTTAAGTCCCGTAATCATGTGGAGTTTATTTAAATCTGTCTTACAACAAATTAGTTTAATTACTACTAAAAACAGTAAAAAAAATATTTTTGGTTATAAAAGAATGGCATAAATGAGTAAAAAACATATTTATTTATTTTTTTTGCAAACATTTAACGTTTGAATTGAAATAGAAAATAAAACGTTAATAATCGTTGTTTTTTTTTTTTTTTATTAGATTACCATGTTTTTACAGAAGCACGCAAATGTACGATTTGAATTGTACGATTAATTTGCTTCTATAAACTATCAGACCGATTCACAGTTGTCTGTTTACCAGCGTTATTGGACAGTGAGTACTTGCTGATACTTTTTATGCATCTAGTGTGATCATTTTCCATGCCAGAGAAAAGAACTTGAACATAATGTCATTTCTGCGACTGTCCCATTACACAAACATGGAAACAAGCAAATGGATCTCTACGGAACTGGTGCGGCGTTTGCTGGGAATGTTGGCAGACAGAAGTATATAGAAACATTGTGCTGTCCAGTAACGCCTTTTTTCCAACAGTCCTGATGACCTAGAGTGACCGGAGTGTGGAGATTTGAATTCAGTTCTGTATGGGTCTGGTGGTCTGTGTATCTTTTTGGTCAGTGGATTTTTATTTCAGAAACAGAAATGTAAAAATGAAAAACAAACAGTTTTCAACAAACAGGTTTCTGTTTCAAAATCCAAATATAAGAAACGTAGAAATAAGTCAATTTTCGTTTTCTTTGTCAGGAATAACAGATACAACATATAAAAGTGAATCATACCTCTTCTCTTTCTTCACAAAACAGAAAATAAAATCGCAATAAAACAAAAACAGGAAAAGGCTCCGTCTTTTCATTTTTCTGAAACCGGACATTTCCGCTCACAAGGCCGTTGTCAAGGCAACTAGAGGCATGTAAAATGGTTCTAAATATTTGTATCAATGCAGCTTAAAATCTACACAAATAAAAAGTGATACATATGTATATAAAATATCATGTATAATATTATGTTCTATATTGTATATAAAACTGTTCTTCTAGGGTTCTTTAGTAAAGAAAATGGTTCCCTCAAAGAACACGATTAAAAGGTTATTTGCATCATGGAGAGGTTCTCCAGACTGATAGAGAAAGTGCTGTAGAGGGTTCTATACAGAACTTGTCTGAAAACCTTTGTTGTACAGCACCAAAAAGGGTTCTTCAATAGTTACAATGTAAAACTTCAGAAGAACCCATTTTGGTGCCATATACAGTGGCTTGCAAAAGTATTCATACCCCTTGAACTTTTCCATATTTTGTCACATTACAACCACAAACATAAA